>JAPMOR010048039.1:408026-432607 GCA_026543865.1 Argiope aurantia | reverse complement strand
AGAAATATCAATTTCTTGAGAAAGCTATGAATACCTAGTTTTTGCAATTTGTCAACAATTTATATGGATGATTATCCGTCATCAATTTTATCTAAGAAGATACTATTGGCAATTCCCAGGGAAGATACTACTGGAAATTCTCTAAGAAGATACTACTGGCTCAGAGAAGTCGTTCATCCGATTCGTTAAGATAGTGGGCGATTGGTTAGATGGAAATGAGTTTGACATAAACTAATGCTTCCAGAAGGATGAATGTATCTCGCAGTAAGTCCAAAGCCTCCAGGATCAGTTTCAATCTTAAAACTCTATTTCGAGAAATCTTTTCCAGGTCTACCAAGTCTTTAACCCTCGTACAAGATCACTTTCGATCAGTTTCGGCCCGAGGACAGAAGATCACTATTGTTACTCTGCTCGTTTCAGATCTTTTCACTATAACAGAGAAGAGAATATAGGCTACAATGCTACGAAAAAGTCCTCAAAATCAAGAACTATGTTCAAGAAGAGTATTTGTTTATGTCTTTTTGAATCGACGACAAAAAAGTGCTAATTTCAGTTGGGTAAGATGTCATGGACAGCAATAAGTCACTGACACTTTAGAGCCACTTTACTCTGGAGAGAATTTCCTATCATGTGTCGACATGAAGAAAGCGACACTATCAATCTAACATTGCTGAAAAACACAATTATCGAAAATTCGGAATCATGGTTCTGTTTGGAATATCTCTGGATGGTTACAATGTCCTTTACTCTATAGAGGAACTGCTGCGAGATGAAATTCTCAATCCATATGCAGATGCTATTAATGAAGAATTCATCCTCGCTGAGTTTATAGTAGAATATCTTGGGGATCAATGTTTGGAGCAAATAGACAGGTCAGCTCAATCTACTGACCTTAATCTTTTAGAGCTACCTCAGGAAATCAGCAGTTTGGCTTCTGCAAGTTCTTCAAGCACTTTTTTGAGGTTGGTAAATTGGTATTATTGCATGAAAGGTCTTTTTTCCCCATTGCCGTATCCGACAACTTAATTGAAATTATGGGAAACCGCCAATATATTACAAGAAGTAAAGGACACATTTGCCTTGAAGGTTCATTTATTTTTTACTAAAAGAAATGTCTCCTTATTATTTTTCAAATTGTGGGGAAAAAAGGATTCTTTAAAATTGAATACATTTTAATTGCAAATTACGCTTGAAATTAAAATTGGATAAAATACAATAAACAAATATTTTTTAAACAATTTTCTGATTTTCATATATTTAGCTTCATTTATTTGCAAATTATATACAAAAACATATTGTATCTTAAATTTTGGAGGCCAGTGTAAAAGTGTCATAAGCGAACAGATCTTTTTTCTCTTAAGATTTTAAAGAACTTTAAAAATATAGCTGAAGCTACGGAATTGTTAAAAAATTAATATTGCAAACATTAAACAATTTGGGATTCTTACTTTCGAAGCCAAATGCTTGCTTTGTATCGTCCGGATTTAAAGCATTTGGTTACATTTCAGTAAAATCTTGAACGATAACATTACAACGACGCATACAAAATGGGAAAACTTTAATATCATATAATTAATAAAGGTGAAACATTTCAGTGAAGATCTATTCGGAAGTGCTCTTCTCAATTCTTCATTTGAGCAGTTTTTTACGTGGTTTATATTTCGTCATCCTGCTGATATGGAGTCGAAGGGGACAGCTGGTTCAGAAATCGTCCTCGTCATCTCAACAGAGTTCAGAATTCTAAAAGGATTGTCGAGCAGTTCCAAAATAATAATTTAGAGGACTTTAATTTAATTATTATTTTTTTCCTAAATCTAGTACATTAATTTATTTTATTTTAAAAGCTTTTAATCAATTCCTAAATACAATTAAAGTCTTTTTCCTCATCTTGTGTTCTAAAATAATCCAATGAATGAAGCTTTCTGTCACTAGTACATGATGTTTATAGTCTTTCCAAACAACTCTATTACGCTATTTGAACAGAACTTCGTGATTTTGTAGTATTTTGCTTCCTCCCAATCATCATTTAATATGAATTCATTAACTGAAATAACATAGAATTTGTAACTTAAAAAGCGAGTCAATATTTTTGAGAATGAAAGCAATTTCTGTATTTTCCCTGGTCGCCATCTTCTAAAGGTTTCAATTGGAAGGCGTTTAAAAATTTGAACTCCTCAAAAAGCAACATATTTCAGGTAAGTTTGCTAAAATGTCGCAAGCTTTTTATTTCGATTGAAATATAAATTTTTATATAATAAAAATATCTTGATGCAATTCATGCCTCAGTTATCTGAAATGACTTCACGATAACGTTTTGCGTGTCCTAAAAATGCTTATTCTTACTCTCTACTCCACCCCATTTAAATAACATCCCGCTTTGTAAGAATGTAGCCAGTTTGCGTCGCTCGACGAGGGGGACACTAATGAAATTATCGGCAGAGAGGAGAGCAAACATGGAGGGGGGACGTGTTCAGCTGTCACGAAATTTGCTCTTCACTTCGGGAAAGAAAACAATTTCAAACGACTGGCACTGTTTGACCACCAAAAACTGGTAGGGGTGGAAAGGGTCGATGCATCAATTAAACGACAGTCCATTTTGAAATCTCGTTTTTAAAGAAATATTTTTAAAATAGGATTCTTATTGATTTCGGGACATCAATCTATTAATAAATTTAATGGACACAATTTTTTTAATTTAAAGCACACTTTTATTAATGTACCAAAGCTAGTTATTATTTTTGTTTATACTACTTTCTATCCTTAATTTGTAATTCCTTAAAACCAATTGGCTCTACGTGCAAAGAATTAATAATTAATTAGATCAATCAATTAATTGATGTGTAAGTTCGGAAAATATTAAAATAGAGCAAAAAAAAAAAACGCGAGAATATAAAAATCATTAAAAAATGAGTGGATACTCAATAGCACATCTTTTCACATACGAAACAAGCTAGAATAATTAAAAGCATGCAACGAAGCTAATTCCCATAAAATCATGGTCTACTTTAAAAAACTAAATAAAATTGGTAAGGAAGCTTTAATTTATTTATTAATAATTTTTAACTCTAATAAGAATTGCACTATTTGCTATTAGTTTTTCACCTTGTATTTTACTCACATTTTCTGTTCATATTTTAGGCAGGATGAAAGAAAGTGGAAACACACATTTTCATCACTTTTCTTTTTAGTATTTTAATATTTTATAATGCAATAAAAAGAAATTAAAATCTATTTTTTCATTTTCTCCATGACACCAATAGCAGAATGAGGGCTGAGTCTCAATTCATTTGCAAGAATAATTTATTAGTTAGGGTTATGTAATATAATATTTTTATTTTCTCTTGCATGAAAAGAATGCATTGTCAAACACCAATCTCGAGCTTTTGACATTTTAGACCTCCCAAAGAAAACATTCTTAAAATTAGACGGATACGTGTGGAAACACAATCACTCGAAAAAATAAGATGAATGGGATTAATCATGCGGTTTTTACAAGAGAATACTTTTAAATGTGTTATGAAATCGGTTGGTGAGAAACATTTGTTCGTACTATAACTAAAAAGCGTGAAGAGCTAACAGGATATCATTTGACATACGATTTTATCATTTCCATTTCGTCAAAGGACTGCTCTTGAAAGCGATACTTCGATAAATGAAGTAGAATGTATTGTATAAATGAATTGTAGATATCGGTTTTTAAAAAATATTATGCTACCAAGCACAATTGTAAGCTAGTTTTTTTTTCTTTTTTTTTTTTCAATTTAATCCAAACTTGTTTCAACTAAGTTATTTCTTCTCACACTGAAGTATTATAATTCAAAACAAGAATGCAAAATATATTTGTATTTGAGCAATATTTCACACCTGTTTAATATTCTGAAAATACCTTATTTTATTGAAAAAGTGGTTGTAGTAAAATGCACTTTACAAAATTCTGAAAAAGGTTTTTTATAGTAACGAATACTGTATTCTTGTTTTTAATTAATAACTAATCGATGTGAAGAAATATTACCCATTAATCTATTCAGCTTAAACCATTGACAGTAAGTTCATAAAAAAATAGCGTTATGAAATCCGTTAGAAAGAAATTTTCCAAAAATGATTCCATAAAACAATGTGAGCATTCAACAAGAAAAAATAATGAAATTAAAAGGCAGTGAATTAAAAATAGATTATTTCAAATATCACAAAAAATTTATCAAAATCTGCAAACTCCCGAAAATCAAAATTTTTTTTTTAATTTTTATTTTATTTTATTTTATTTATTAACTCTTTATTTCCGATCAAAAGAAAGGTTTTCTTAAATGCAAACAGCAATAAGATGAGCTTGAACATCGAGTCAACCAAGCGTAGATGATGAGATGATCCTTTAGAATGGAGTCAGCAACGTTAATTATCAATTATAAATCATTTGAGCAGATGCAATATAATTCCATAATTGAATAAAAATATCTACACATTGGCAAAAATAAATGATCCTTATTAGAAATGCAATCCCTAAACCTGTAAGTGAACTAAATCTGAGGACTCAGCAGAATATTTCAAAGAGGAATCCTAAATCCTGACAAAAATCAGTGACTCGTTTAGCAAAGTGATTGGTCAATTTACTCTGCCATCATTTTTGATTAACTGATTTTGCATCACAAAACTTTTTTATTAAAGAAGAACAATCAATGGCCATATTAAAGTCATTTTCGATGGTGGCAAAAACAATCTTATGCTGGAAGAGAGAATGGAATGCGTTCAGCTTACAATATTCAAAAACAGTTTTTTAAAAACAAACTTTTATTAGCGTAGAAAAGTTTTTATTTAAATTGCATAATACTTTATAATCCTTAATTTACAATTTATTATTATAAATATTAACGAAGAATTGGAGCCCTTTTTAAAAATGATTACCAGGAGGCACCACATGTGTAGAATAAAAATTTAATTAAATCAGTGGATTTAGTAATAATTAAGTGCAACAAATATTAAAATAACATAACACCATCAAAAAACACAAGTGTGCAAAATTTCAAAAGTCAAGCTCATTAGGAAGTTTGTGCAAAATAATTTTTTTAAAAAAGAATATCATTTTAAGAGATATCAAACAAGTCAAGTTAAATAAAAGTGTGTAAAAACGGATAAAAATAAATCAGTTTAGCTCATATCAAAAACAAAATCAGTATTTCTTATCTTATTTTACAATCTACATAAATATTATAAAAGTATTTATTAAAATTGTTCTATTTTTCAGATGCCAGAATCGCTACATGAGAATCAAAAATATCGGCAGAAAACTGATTTAAAGGTTTGAATCAAATATTAAATATGTAAAAATGAGATTTGTCGTATGCCAAGGAAATATTTTATAGATATTTTATACATTCCTTGTAGTAATATCAAAGGCCTTAGAAAACTTAAGTAGAAATATTTTTAAAAACGGTTGACTTTGGAAATTCTTTCCCGGTCAAAAGTACAGTAAAGGAGAAATATTTTTCTAAATTAAACTGCTTCTCGCAATCAAGAATATAATTGAAAGTCAGAGTCAAAAAATAATTTTTCTGAAAATTAGGAATATAAGCTTGTCTATAACTCTGTCATAGATAATTAAGTCGAAATACAATATTATTCCCGAAGTTACACAATAAGTGAAATTGATGAAAATTACGAAGACGTAAATCGGTTTCGAACTTGAATTAATTAAAAAGTGTGAATAACAATTGTTTGGAAAAAAGATATGGAATACCGAATTCTGTTTTTATATAAACAGATACAAAATATAATACGTATTAAAATAAAAGTGTTACACAAGCCGAAGTTATTTAGTTTATTATTATACGTCGATGTCTTCATAAAATTAAATTAACTCAATATTTTTCTTTTTCTTTTTTTGCAATCATATATATATGTAACTAACTACTACTTTATATATATATATTTCTCTCTAAAATTTGTCAGATTTTTTCATTTTAACTCAATGGATCAACTCTAATAGATCCACCTTCTAATCGTGCATCTTTCAAAGCAATGCAGCAGTTTGTTGATATCATTGTTATCAACTTCCAAATGCAAAACTCACAATTTATTCTATTTCTTAAGAGTATTTCTGGCATTGTCTTTAAAGTGCGAAAAAATGGACAAATTTTGAATTTATTTTTGCTGTTTATTTATTTTTATTTATTTATTTGCTTTGAAAATTTATACCATAGATTTTGCATTTCAACATCATATTTTAAGATTGGAAATATTCAAAATACGATAGAAAATAATGCACAGCGTAAACCGTGTAAGTTCAGTGAGCGTAGTTTGGAGTATGACTGTACATCCAATTATTAAAAATTGAATTTGTACGTAGAAATTTCATTTTCTATCAAAAGGGATTTTGCTATACAGTAAAAAATTAAATAATAATACATTGCACTTTACTTAATTTTTAATTATTTAGCTTAAATCAAATTGGATGCGTTGTTGACAATATTTCTAAATTTTTTTCAACATTAGTAGAAATAATCATTAATGAATATTTGTAAATAAAATCAATTATGATGTAGATGTAATATCATAATTCCCTATTCAGAGCTGCTGTGACCCTTCATCTGAAAAGTTGACTTAAGAGTGGTAACATTTAGGGATTCATTCCAAATAGGACTCTGAGAAGGCGTATTATTGTGAAACCCCATAATAGTGATGCTGTGTAGAATTGTTGCAGACACTGAAGATTGCTTGATGCTTTTTTTCTCAGATCAATTGCCTCGGAATATAGACAAAACTTGGTAGAAGTGAGGTTATAATTGCGTTTTGATAAATTAGCAATGGCCGTGGCTGCGTGGCGCACCAAAATCACCAACACTTTTGCCTCAGAAGCACTGGAAAACAATATGTTAAATGGGTTTTTTTCTGTTAAAAAACATATTTAGTAGATATCTTTAATTAAACTTCTTACAAAGAAAATAAATTTCTCTAGAAATTTCAGAATGTTTACATAATATATGAAACTTCAAGATAAATATCACAAATTGTTAAGTCACTGTGTTTGATAGATAGCGAGAAATACTTATTCAAATCTAAAAAATAATACGAAATGTAAAAGAATAGACTTAGGCATTCTTTCAGAGTTTCGTTAAATACTTATAAATCCGAACTCAAGAAAATGCTCTTCAGTTAGTAATAATTTTTATGAAGGTTCTTTTTCATGAGATTAAAATAAATTTCAATCTCTTTTCATAAAAAAGGATACTTAAGCAGTTTTCAAATTTTTCCAAAAAGATTTCTTTACTGTAATTTCAGGGCAATTGTTTTGTGCTCTTATTTGATTTCCTGGAATTTTTTTCAAATTTAAACCAGATATTGTTTACAATATGTTATATTACTCTTAGAATTTTTTTTTTCATGTTTTCGAATTCCCTTGCAGACTTTTTTTATCGGCAGTTGGCTGTCTCACTCACAAGTGTATTCGAATATCACAACTCTGTATTAGAATATTTTAATTGTTTTAAACATTTATTTATTTTTTACTATTTATTGTTTAAAATTTCTTTTAAACTAAGTTTTTTTAATATGCGAGATACTGAAACCAACACTGTTGTTGATGACGAGGTATTAAAGTTTTATTATTTCAGTTTGTCGTATTATTTGACTTAAAATGTTGCTAATATAGATATTAAATTAAATTTAATTTAAAAAATTATTTTGGAAGTTTGGATTGGCATAACAATTTTTATAGATATTAGAGAACAATCAATGGAAGGGAAGTGATTTAACCCTATCAAGACCGATGGAACGTTTAAGTGCATTAAAATCGATATGAATTTTATAAAATGTGTCTTGAAAGGGCTAAGATGTATTAGTATTTAGGTAGAGTTGAAAGAGTTAAGATACGGTAGGGAGAAAAATTTGTCAAATACAACATAATCATTGTATTGCAAATTTATTAATTCTTTGCGATCTTCTCTCCTTTTTAAACTTTTCTCCCTCTGAGCAACTGCACTTGTCTCCCTAAGGCTGAAGGTCGGTCGCTAACGGCTTTTCTTCCTTTTCGATATGAATTGATAAAGGTTCTGGTTCTTCAAACTTCTTAATTGTCTTTTGGAGTTCTTTTTAGATTAATAGATCTGTTCGAAACCCCATTAAAATACGAATTTTCATAAAGCAGTTGGTTTAAAATCATCCTTTTGATTAAATAAACAAACCGTGATCTTGTGACTCCATTGTGAGTAGAGAGTACACTGAAAACAAGTTTCCCGCGAATGTTGGAATAGTACTGCATTGCGGCAATTTAGTCTATAAATTTTATAATAATATTATGTGTTGAGGATATAATTTTTTTAATAGTACTACATCGCGTTGGTACTCCATATAAGGAGTGAAAATTAAATGACGAGGTCCTTCTCATACTACCTCTAGTGTTGCTTTAAAAAACGACATTAATTTAAATAAACTCAATTCAACTGATTTGAATGACAGCATATGCGGAAACTGAGTATGAAGTCCTCACGATCGCAATTGAAACAATGGTCGTAATCGCCAGCCATATCCTTCCTTGGGAAATACTTTTTGCCATCAGCTCGGTGCCATTGCTATATAGATCTAAGGGTATCTAGAACCTTCTTGCTTATACAGCAACTTCTCATCCATTCACTCGTGGGATCCCCATCCCTGTAGGATACATAAAACTTGAAGGAACCGGCACTAAAGTAGCCTCACTTGTTGCTATTCCAAGTCCTTAGAATATGCGTTTGATGTCTCGACCGAATATACTTTGCACAACAAACATGTTTCTGAAAGAAAAAAGCACATTATCAATGTATAGCAGATTCAATTGCGGAAGAGACAATAAAAGAAAGGTGAGATAAATAGTTACTAACAATGAATTTAGACGTTTTTGCTACTATGATTTTCTCCTTTTACATTTAAATATATTGTAATGTATCTAAACGTTCAACCTTTCAAACTGGTTAATAAAAAACTTTTTGAATCTGATCAATTGTTTAAGTGCAAAAATTAATACAATCGTAGGTCCCCGTCCATGTAAAGAGAAAAGATTATTTTAGCCTCTTAACAATATTGATTTCATGGTTAACTATATTCGACTGATTTCTAATGAGGCAATTATTTTATCTTTTTAATATATATAATTATTAGAAACCACTGGCAGGAAAACTTCCTTAAATAAAAATTAAGCATATCTTTAACAATTTTTTCACAATAAAATTAAATAGAAAAAAACTTAAATTTTATATTATAAAATATTTTTTAAAAATAAGGTTCAGAGATCGGAAACAATGTTTTAGAATTAGAATTTTAATTCCTATAGATTGAACACTTTGAGACTAATCAGTATTTTTCCACAAAGTAATATTTTTAAATCTTAGAAATATAGCAGAATTGTAGTATTATGTTATAAATTATATCAAGTGCAAACCTTAAGTCGACATGCGTATAACACCAAGGCATGAACGACTATAAAATAGCTTGGAGAGGCTTGGTAAATTAAAGCGGAACTTCATAACTATAACGGTATGGAACATTGCAAAAAAATACCACAAGAAGGAAAACTGAATATGGTTATGAAGGAAAGAACCACTGGAGGACTGTAATCCGAGCTATTCCCAACAGAAAAGTCTTTAATTCCAAATGTACTTTGGTGTGCTGTCTTCAAATTGTGGTAAAAGTATTAATCCACTGAAGATGGTTCTCGCCGTGAAGGATAACATCCAATAGGTAAACACTTTATTAATGCTAAAGGATGCTTTGCCGAACAACTGCGTTAAATCTTGACAGTCACCACGCTTTCAAGATAAACTGTTAGTAGAAAATTCAGTAAAGCTGGCTTCTGTGCCAAACAGATAACAGTTTGTTTTTTCCTGTCGTTTGCACAGAAATGCGTAGATTTGTAGTGTTGTTTAAAACGTCGAAAATAGTGTGGACAATATTGGAACAATGTTGTATTCAAAGATGAGTTCAGATTTACTCTGCCACGTGATTCTCAACGAACAACGATCTGAAGAGTACTTAGTACACGTTTTTATTCAGGAAACATCAAGGAAGGAATCCTTCTCCGTTTCAGGGAGAGGGTTTGGATAAGTATCATGAGAGACTGCCCTATAGATCTCCATATTTTTGATACGGGATTGGTCGGCACTTTAAAATACAGGGACCAAATCCTTATCTTACCGTTCGCCTGTTTCTAGGTGTTAAATCTGGTGTTATATATTTGTATGAAAACCCCTTTCTTCATTGAGGCATATTAGGGTTGTTAGATGTGTCCTGGAACGCTCCTGAAAAATATGACATATGTACTTGTATTTTTCGACCTTCTTGTCATTGCATTTTAATATATAGTTTTAATGATTATAGCTTATTTTTGTTAATAATAATGCACGCTATACTATTTAATGCCATAGTTAGTTATTTTATCTATGTGGATTATTTGAATTGATTATAATTTAAATATTATAAAAAGAACTTAAAAATTTTTGGCACAAAATAAAATATAAATAACATTTTATAAACAAAATTGCTTTGAGTATTATTATTGAATAAGTAATTATCATTTTCTACGTAACATAGAACGAGGAATAAAACTTAAAAAAGAATTAATATGATGCTAAATACTGAAGAATTTTAGAGTAAGAATGAAAAGAACAAAAAAAAAAAAAAAAAAAAAAAAAACCAGGAAGTAAAATGTGTTGATCAATCTTTTCACATTGTTTTTTCTTTTGACAGTTTTACAGTTAGTTTTTAAAAAAATGAAAATACGAAAGCTAGCTCATTCTGAAAATTTTTCAGATTACTTTAAAATGCAACAAAGATATAAAGGGAGATAATTTTTATTAATCTTACATGCAAGGTTAAAATGAGTGTCTCGTATATTGAAACTCTTACTGAAATTAAATTTTACATTTTTCACATTTAAGTGTAAGAAACCAAATTATTATACCTTAATGGTGAGTTTGACCTCATCTGCCAAACGAAAGAGGGTGATAGAAGAGCGCATGTGGATCATAAAATGCTATTGAAACCCTGCCCTACCTCTTACTATTTGCAAGGCTATGGCGGATAAAGTGATTATGCTACCAATCAATAAAAATTCGAACTTCAAAAGTTTGTGATCGACCTACACATAAAATAAGCATATAAATTCAAAAAGCAGGAAAATTCTTATTCAATGACTCCATTTTCATTAAGATCACTGGACTTAAAAACGAGTTACGAGCGGTGAAATTCAGAATCGAATTATAGCCGAAATATTTAACGCAAATATTGCTCTAGCTGTAATATGTCAAATTTACCAAACTCCTGTCCATCACACCAGCTTTCGAATATGTCTACAATAAATCAGATCAGTTCTAGTTCAGGAGAAATTCGTTTGCATGCATCACTTTCACCAAAAAAGAAAACTCGCGGCGGGAGGCCATTCTCGCCATTTCCTTTCCAGCTTAAAAATTTGAGTATTGATTCGTTGTTTCTTTTACTCGAAAACTGTCTTAAAGATCTTTACCGCTACGCTTAATGACGTATGTGAAATGTGTAATGAATTCTTAGTATTTAAATATGTAATTAAATAAATATTGTAAGAAATTTAAAACCAATATCTCGAGTGCCATTTATGTTATTAATGGGAATGAATGTTCCAAACAGGATGTGCCATCTAATTAAGAGGTTAAATCAATTCTTTAATCAACGGTTTAAATAAAACATGGTGTCATTTTGAGGTGTACCGTAATAAGAAAAATTGCACCCGAGAATTCTTTTTTATTGAATGAATCTATGGAAATAGCTCCTAATCTTATAGATTGCATGTCCTTATAACATTTTCTTATTTACGCATCAGATGGCTTGGTTAAGGGATCAGGGCATATGCTCAGTTGACCGATTATAGGGATTCTTGTAATAAGTTTTAAAAAGACTGTTGTATCTTGAACATGTTTAAATCATCGTTGTTGAAATTCTCATAATTTGTAGTGCACAATTTGGACGAATTTGAGTGCTTTATTCTTTCCTTCAAGGTGTTATTTTAAGCTTTACTTTTTAATTAATCTTATTTTCAAGTACATACTGGATTCTCTTTTATTTTTCAAAGTTCTTTTCTAGTTTCCCTTTCATCTTTTCTTTTTGAATACCATTAGATATTAGAATTCATCATTGATGGTTAAAGAATGGGGGACACAAAATGCAATTATTTAGTAACTCAGGGTAACTAGGTATTTTATGAATTTCCTTTAAACCCTACCATCAAATTATTCCAAATCGGTTATAAAAACAGGGGAACGGAGCAAAAAAGTTTTGAAATTTAATAGAAGGAAAATGTCTTGCTTTTATTAAAAATATTTGCCTGTCAAGTCGTAAATTTCTCTTCTCAATTGCTCTACTGCAATTGGTTATCTTTCTTAAGAAAAGACTTATCGAGAATTATCAATATGTGGTTTGGAAATTTCCTGAATACAAAAGTGGTGCCCACATATTTTGTGTGTCTAGTTACCTTGTACACCTTAACCAAAAAGGTTTCATTAAGCCCAATGAGATGGAATAGAAAAGAATTTTGTTCTTAAATAAACATGGCCATTTCGCATTTGTCCTCCACTTCAGAAAAGCAAACTATTGTGTCCATGAGTGGAATCATGGAAGATGCATTCGAGTGCTCAGAAAATGAAAAACAGTATCTTTGACTTGTATACTAACTTTACCAAATCATTTAGGAAATCAAAACTATAACGCAATATAAAGAAGTATGCATAACCATTATTTAAGATAGCAGTAATTAAAACTTCATTTCCGGAATAAACATTCAATATAAAAAATAAATTCTTTTTCTAATTACCTCAATGGTTTCATTCAAATTTTACTACCAAAACGTTCCTATTTAACGTTTTTTATGGGTATTTTTTCATATAAATTTTAAATTTATTGTAGGATTTTTCAAATCTATTTATACTTTTTCAGAAACCATTTCAACGAGAATTTTTTCTTTTGAGTGTGTTGATTTTTCCCTTTTTACATAAGTGAAAAATTTTCACATTTCTTTTGAAATGTTATCTAAAGAATCATTCAAATGTTCAATTTGGGACGTTGGATTTTCTCATTCAAAGAATGATCTACATTTAATGCATCTGTTATATTACATACAGATATTTTGCAGTGATATGAGCTATAATTAAAAGGAATAAAAACTTTTTATTAATGTATTTAAATATAAAAATTATTTTTGCTATAATTATTTTCTGCAATTTGGTCTTTGAAATCTAAAATCTGTTATGATAAATATTATAAAATATTAATAATTTTTTTTCTTAAATTCCCTATCAGATGACACTATTAGTATGGAATCAAAATTAAATTTAATAAATGATAATTTAATTCCGAAAATATAAAAGCAATATATTGTCTCCGATGAAGAAAATTTTCAAAATATTTTGAATTGAGGGAGAAATCGATTATGAAATACAACAGTTTCAACTATCAAACTTCAAGTTGAATAAAAGTGTGCAAAAATTGGGAATAAATGATAAACTATTAAGCTTATTATTGAAACTGTCAATAAATTGTTGGTTTTCCCTTCTTCCTTATGTCTTAATTTTGTTTTTTTCTGTATCCTGCTTGTAATCAAGAATTATCTCTATTAATCGCTCTTAAACCCTTTTATTTTCTCAGCTCTGTTCAACAAGAACTTTGGTTTGGTAAATAATGGTTCAATTCCCCACTGTGGCCAGGTAACTTCAACTACCGCGTAGTTACAGGAAGGTAACTATTCCGGAATTTTAGCTTTGAACATGCACATTCGTCCTTTTGGACAATATGAAATTTTCTTTCCCGCGAATAACTGCAAACCGGAATTAACAAGATCCTGGAGACATGGATATGTTATGTTGTCTATATCTATGTCTGCACAACGTTGATTCATAACTCAAATCAAAATAGTCGACAAAGGCAATTTTAACTTTCTTTTATTTAAATCAATTGATGAAATTTAAACTTCTGCACGCTATTTTATTATGGTAAATTTTCATGTATCAAAAAGTATCTGATTGGATACTTTTGGAATAGTAGGATTCTACGCAATAATGGATATTACAAGGAAAATTTCTGAACGCATGCATAAATCGTAACTCATTCCGTTTGGAGTCGTATTAATTGAGTCAAAATTTATGCCTGGCATTATCCACCCATAGTAGATTTATTAATGCCTTCAAAAATGTGAATTTTGTAATTCATTTTGACATGCTGATAGCTTATTATGAAATAACATTTTAGGAAACTTCTTTTTTTTAATGATGGCTTTTGTTTTGATGTATAAATATAGGGTTGTTCGGAAAATATCTATAATTTTTTCCAAATTACTGTGATTAGCGAAAATTAAGTGAAGAAAAACCTATTTATTTTAGTATTTTTGCTTTTGAGGTTCTAAACTTCTTAATTGTACTTTATTTTTTAAATCAGACTATAATTTCCTTCCAAAATTGACAAAAGCAAGTGAAATATTTAATTTTAGTCTTGCCATTTTTAGTTTCCATTTATCATCACAAACTATAAACATCTTTTTGCTAAGGAGTTACAGCAGATCGATGTATATATGCAGCAAAATATTATTTAAGTCCGAAAATATATCAACTTCATTTATTTTTTTATTTATATTAATACGTTTCAAAACTTAACTTCAAAATTAAACAAACAAATTGTTTTTCAGTTACAAACGAATGGCAGTAGTGATAATGAAATTATTTTATTTATTCAGTCTGGTGTTGCACCTGAAAAAGGCATGGGAAGATTTCCATGTCACTCACTTCCAGTTGAAGTCCTTAAAATTGGTCATCTGAAAGCATAGCCAAGATCCAGCATCGAACTTCCTTTTATGCAGATCAGAATCCTTTATAAGATTATGGTATCTGTTCGAATTCATTTCCTTTTTTCACAAGATCACAAAAATAAATTAGATAGGAAATAAATAAATTGTCGTTTCTTTTTTAAAAATTGATAATAACAGCACATTTTAATATCGAAAACAATTTGTTGTATATTCTATAATTTGGAATATTATAAGAATGAATAACATTGAATTCATTCATTTTTATCTCGTTACGAGTACTTTTATTTGCATAGAGGTATGAAATTTTCTCTGGCAGGGAAAGGAATTTTTTATTATTGCCTTGATTTTTCCTGTTCCTTCAGCCTTTTATGAGCATATTTAATGAAAGCCCATTCCATATTTAGACCTCAAAATTCAAAGGTGACCCTGATCCAAAGCAACGCGGAAAATTTGAGCAATTTCATCAAATTCTCCAATAACTCAAACTTCCACCTGGTAAAAAGAAGTCAAATGTCATGAAAGGTACTTAATTACAAGAAAAAATATCTATGTTCCCCACTTTTAACGATACCGGATATTATTTTTTTTTCGATTGTTTTTAGTTCTCATTAATTATCAACTATAGCGAGTGAAAAAAAAATATTTTTCGGTCAAATATTTATAAAATAAGAGTCGGTCACCCTCGTGAATATTTATAAAATAAGAGTCGGTGTTTCTCCCGCAACCATAAATTTTTGTTGGAACAAAAAAGAAGCCCGTTTTTTAAACAAAATCCGTTATTATTCAATCTAAATAGAGCTCCACGGCAAATATCTGGTCCATGTGGAGATTTCCAACTATAATTATTTTACTGATAAGAAATCAAAAGCAGCATTTCGAATTTTGCCAAGAAATTAATGATTTGGAAAGGCTTTTCTACTATCTCTGTTGAAAGAAATGAAAAATCGATTGAGAAGAATTATTCCTAGCCATATTTTGCCAGTTATTTTCTGGAGAGGAAAAGAGGGATCAAATTAGATTCACAAGTCCGAAAACAAATGAATCCAGATTAATAAAAATGTTGAGAGGTAATTTTTGAAGATTAATTTATCATAATGAGTGGTATCCTCAGCAGCAAAAGTTGCAATCCATTATTACTGACGAATGATTCAAAACCGAACCTGAAGCGGGATGAAAATGAACAGTATCCAGGAAACACTGGATCTTTAAAACTTATTAATGATTGATTTTATTTTCAGTTTGACACCAGCTTCGATGGTCCTTTTTTGTTTTATTTTCGGAATGAAATACTCATAATTGTATTTCATTGACTTTTTTTATTAGACTTTCAACTTTAGAATCTTTTTTTGAATCTTTTCTGAGTTTATATTTATCAATTATCTAAAAAACAATTTCGCGCTTTAAAGTTTTTGCACATGGTGTGTGTGTGTATGTTGTATCTTTCATATCTTGATCTAATAATACCAAATTCTATGCTGTCTTGTTATTAGCCAATCGTAATAATGATGTCACTTTTAGCTACAGATTATTTTAAATTGTGTTTATATATGCTTAATTATTTAAATCTCTTTATTCATGCTGATAATATTTGTACCTTCTTTTGACAATCAGTTAGATAAATCACGATTGACCTCTGTTCTAATATCTATTTATTCCACGGATCAAATAGGACTTAAAATTCAATAACTGCTCCATTCTGCTTTATATATTTTTGTAATTGGTTTGTGACCTACTTGGTTTGTTCCTTGAATTTTGTCTCTCTTTTTCTATATTAATGGTTATATTGCTTAATTTCACCTAAGTCATTTCATTTTGATAATTTACTCAGCTACAATTTGTCGAGTACATTTGTACTACAATTTGTCGAGTTTGCATTTGTACAATTTGTACAAATGCAAACAATAATCTTGTAACTGGAAACTGATAACTTGATTCAGTTTTATAGCAAATAACAGTTTGGATAAGTTTTCTTCGATTTAGAATTATATGATCGTTGAATTCCGATGGACGATCTGCTAGATACAAAAAGTAATGTAGTCTGCTGTCTTCGTTTCAGAATATGAAGCTGTCTAAAGCTACAGACGCTAGGATTAACATCAGGAAATCAGTAAATAAATAAAAATCAGAAGTGAATGCAAAAATTCTATAGAAACAGAGAAATTTGTTCTCTATTGTGAGCGTTATCGATTCCATCTATTGCAAGTTATCAATGATTCCTAACTGCCATTTGTGAGAAATGAAAACCTCTATAGCACTAATTGCTTGACGAACCATATATCTGTTCTTAATTGTTCATTACATCAAATATTTCTCGACAACAGGTTTTCTGTCGGAAGTGTCCCAGAGAGACCGTTCTGTTCATATTAATTCTTGGAGCTGTCGGAATCGGCGCGAACTTAATAACTCCGCTCTTTGACAGGCGGCGCATCTCTGCGGATCTCGACTTCAATCTTCGTTATTATCCATCACGTGACTCCCCTCCTCTCTCCGAAGGGAAGAGAATATTGAAAAGAATCCCCTCGGTGCGAGGGAAGAGGAGAATCGTCGCCATAGCGACCAGATGGGCGCGTGTAGATTCGCTGATGAATAATTGATGGAGCTCGCGTTTAATCTCGATTTAAACAATTAAGGTGCGTGTCTTCTCCGAATAATTGCTCTTGTACCCAAAGCAATCAGTCGGCCCTCCTGCCTGCGCTAATTGATTTCTTTGGATGCGCTTTCTTTTCATCAACAGCGAGAGAATTTTCTTCGAAATCATCACTCTTTCCTTGCCTTTTGTTTATTGATATATACAGGTTTTCTTACTCGAACTCTTCGCTTCAGAAGGAAAAACATTTGGACAGAAAATACATTTTTAATTTGAATTCTGTTGAATAAGATACTGTCGTTTTTTTTTTTTTTTCTTTAAATTTCTCCTTGATTTCTTGTTTGCTTTAAATGGTCGTAGGCCTCATAAGCTTTTGTTATAGAAGCATTTCAAAATAGTTGAAACAAATGCCGAAGAGATTAATTTAGCATTAGAGAAAGAACAGTCGTCACATTTCCAGAATAAAATGAAGCAAGAACCTGCAATCATTTAATCACAAATGTAGGTTTTAGAGATTATTTCGTCAGTAATTAAAAACATATACTTTTTTCCAAAAGCTAGCATAATCATTTGACCAGACAGTAAAGAGTTGTGTAAAGGGAAATAAATAATTATGTGGGGGTGGCCAAAAAGATCGCTTATATGAAAGAAGAATTTTTTCCTAGCAAAAGAAATTTTAACTGCCCATTTTGTTCTATTACCTGCAGCCATTTTCCCCGCAGCTTCAGAATTTCAATCCCATTAAAGTTATTTCCAAAAATCAATTCCCAAATCATCATCAACAAGGAAGATTTTATGACTTCAGGCGCTGCGGAAATACATATAATGAAAACCATTTTTAAAAACATACTTTTATTAAGTTATTAAAAATAAGAATTTTTTTATTTTAAATATTTTCTATTAATATCTATTTTATATTTCCTTTACTTTAATATTATTTTTCATCTTTAATTTTATTATAATAAATGTTTCGGATACTTATAAATATTATTAAAACGAAATTCACTATTACGTGCATTCATATGCAATCGGAATTTTATTAAATTAATTGGTTAATTGATAATTAAGTCTTGAGAATATTAAAGTAAGGTATTGTTATCAAAAATAGGTAAATAATTAAAATTTCAAAATTTGAGCTCGTTATAAAGTGACAGCAAAATCACTTTCAAAATTTCTATCGTTATAAACATGAAAGAAATAAAATTAAATAAAATTGCCAGGTAAAAACAAAAAATGATTGCAAGAAGGCGGCAAATTTTGAGACACAATCCAATCAATTTCCTATAAATATTTTTTATAAATTCTGTCATTATAATGGAGAAATTTCTTGGAAGTTTCGCTTGATTTCCAAATCGAATATTATTTTGCCTCTTAGAAATTATGGTCAACAGTGAAAATGAAAATACTTTCGTTTTACTTTGCTTGAATAGTGGCATTCCGCATCAACCAGAGAGCCTGTTGCAAATTGACTTTTCTGAGAGTTCAGTGTTGTTTGGTGTCTTTTATAACATTGTTTCCAGAGCATGTTTAGGAATTACTCTGATAAAAAATGCAAGAAAAACCAGCGGAGCTCCTTTGTAAACTATGCAAGAAACTGAAAAAGTGCAGTTACAGAAAATCCACGAAAGTTGTTTTGATCGAGTCTTAATAAAAAAGAGAGCGATTATTAGAAGCAGATGGAAGATTTTCTGTTGAAGAATAAGAAAAATTATTTCAAGATTTAACAAATTTATCGAAGATAAGAATATTGATATGAGTGACCTGAACTTCTATCAGATAAATTTAGAATATTCATCATACAAAACGGTACGCATAACTTAAAAAATAGTCATTTTCTTCCAAAAGAAAAAATACCATTAATGTATCTGAAAATTATTATATAAGAAAATTAATAAATGGGAAATCGCTACATTCTACTCCAAGTAGAAAGGGAAATTATTCAATAGTAAATGTTCTTATCTTTCTCTACGCCTTCTTCTTGTTTATTTAAGTTCTCGTTTACATTAGAACATCATTTACAAGCTAGTCAAATTGAAAAGAACGGTGAACAGTTGAAATAACAATTAAAAGCGCTCATTCAAATGAAATGAATTAAAATATGTTTGTAAATAAATAGTGACTGTCAATTTTTGTTTATGAAAACATAATTTAGCCTTCAGGAGAAGTTTACATCAACCATACAACTGGGGCCCTATAGAATTACGAAGCTTCACAAAATCATTTTAGTGGGTCCTTAGAATCAGCATCGCATTTCTGTTCATGTTCATGTCATAGAACTCAGAATTAATTTATTTCTATTTTGGCTGAAAATGTTAGAAATTAAGTTTAAAGAACTAAGTATTTCGCAATTTAGTTTCAATGTACTCCGGATGGGAACAATTGCCTGCTGTAATAATAATTTAGGTATGTCAAAGTAATTTTAGCGCTTTGCGCAAGCGGGTTTCGATTTGAATTTTACCGAAAATAAGGACAAATGAAAAATCGATTATTTCGCACTTCATTCAGAAACAATCTTTGAAAATCCAGGAAAACAATCTCAATGATATTTTCCGTCTGAGTTCAGGACATATTCGCCAATGTTTTAAAGGTTTGTAATAGATAAATGCATTTAATATATATATTTGTTTTTCAAAAATAAAGAAAGAAAAAAGCTATACATTTATAAAGCTGAATTCATAACAAATAATGGATTTTCTTTTAAAAGCTTTCTAAAAATAGGTAAGAGTGATTAGATTTATTTCCATGTGTTTGAAAACATTCAGAAATTTAGTGAAAATAGTTTTAAAAAAATAACACTTTTATTTGTATAAATAAAAAGAGTGAGACGCGGAAGTTTGAAGAGAGAAACAAGCTCAGGTCATCATCGAATTAAGGTTCAAAATTACGGGACTCTATAGAATAATCCTTGTGTTTCTTTAAAACAAGTCATAAATATGGCTAAATTAAACCAAAATGTAGAAATTTTTATTTTAATTATTTGCTACTTTTTAAACTAATTTCTAATTCATTATAGGATATTGAAATCCATTTTTTCCTCAAATTCTGACATGAAAGGGTGAGATAAAATGACTTAAATTAAATTTTATCAATCAATTAATTGATAATTAAGTTCGGATAACATTAAATTAATACACTGTTATCGAGAATGCGCTAGCCTACAAAATTTCCAAACTCCGGTACATCGGGAATTCGTGTCCAAAATTCTTTTCTTACAAATACAAGTGGAATTAAATAAAAGTGCTTAAAAATATATATTGACTGTGTCATAATTTAATTGATTAGTTTCACATTGAGGTATCAGTTTGAATTTATTTTAATTATTTGCTACTTTTTTAATAATAATTTATATCAAATTGTTACATCTTTCTTTTATATTTTATGTTTTTCTTTTATATTTTGTGTTTTTCTTTTATATTTTGTGTTTTTCTTTTATATTTTGCGTTTTTCTTTTATATTTCATGCTTGTATTGTGTTATAAAATATTATTTTCATGAGAAAAATACTGATAATTTGTAATAATAGTTTAATGCAGGCTGAACTTGTTAAACTAAAAAAGATGCATACATATATTGACAATATATTCCAGAAAAAAGGAAATAAAGCACAAGATTTTTTTTAATGCAAAAAAAAAAAATTTTTTTTTAGTCATTCATTTAACATTTCATACTTCAAAGAAAATTAAAACCATTCTAAAGTCATTATTTTTAATTTAAAGTTTACTACTGATAAACACATTTCTTACGTACATATTTGCACACAAACGTAGTTAAATATTATTGATTGCCAATGAGCAATCGGGATTTTAAAGAAAGTATTGAATACTGAAACAAGCAAAAGAACATTGCTAGTTATGGAAAAGTAAAGTAACTCAATACATACTATGGTTGCAGCAACTGAATAGAAAACACAAACATTGATATTCTACACAAATTGCACTATGTTGTTTAAGTTGTTTGTATCAAGAGTGAAAGATGCAAGAAGAATTTTGTAATGAAAATGAAAAAAATAGTATTAATGCCAGATTTACTTCATGATTAATTTTAATAAATTTATTATTTTCTCACTTCATAAAATTTTTCAGTCTTGAATAGAGCAGAATATACATTTCTCATCCTTCACCAAGTCAGCCATTAGTAGGAGCCTAAAAATATCACAAAGCATTAAAACTGTACTTAATGAGTTTAATGTATACAATTTTAACTAATTTTTGCATTACCTTTTTATCTAAATACATGTTTAAAAAAATTATGCACAGTTCCCCTCAACTTACAATATAATTTATGCATCAAATAATGATAAATATTGCACACCAAGGAAACAAAAGTGGAAGAAAACAAAGATAATTTACAAAACATTGTATTGACGAATATTCTAGAAAAAGTTCGGTAGAAAAAAATACCAAAGCTTACAAAACGAAAAGCTCATTAACAGTGAAAAACTACTCTAAAACCTTCGGTTGTCAGGAAACAATGGAGGTTCACTCACATTCATATTGCTCTCATTCAGTTTTTATAACAAACAGTAAAATCTTCCAATAAAAATACATGGGCTGAAACAAAAAAAGTGATAATCAAAGTGAAATTCATCAAAAGTTTCTACATTTTAATAATATAAATTAATCGATATATTTTTATTCAAATTTCAGTTATAAATAATTTTAAAGAGCAATAAATAGTATTTTTAATTTAACTCATTATATTGTATTCTAAATCTTTTCACAATACTATAACGTATAAACAAGGTTTAAGTGAATTTTTTATGGCAATTAATGAAACAGTTAAAATAATTCCATTAATTATTACTCAAATCTTGTTATCGTACTCAAAGCAGGCTAATTTAACATTGTCAGTCCCATTAACAGAAAATAGTCGAAATTGAATTTGATAAATGTTTTAACTGGCTTGTGCCACAGGATTAAACAGACTTTACCAATGACACTTTAAACAAATAATTAGTTTAAAATAAATAGATACTTTGTTGGAAATTCAGAGCAGCCTTACTTGAATGATGAAATAGCACGCATCTAGTTGTATTGTGGAAGTCTAATCCTATTTTCCAATACTAAAGGAAGTTCGGAATTTGCTCTTGTACTCGTCAAGATCCACAACCCCGCACAGATGGCAGATTGGAGAAGATTCATTCCTAACCGACTTTGAAAAGGATAACTTTTGAATGTCAAGGCCTGGTACATAAACGTATAAAGAGGATTTCTTTTTCCACGATAATTGTAGTTTCACTGTTGATTTGCAAAGGAACGAAAATATTTTTAACGTTCCATTGAGTACGCTCTTGGTCTCCTTGCTCATAGAGTATAAATTTTCGGCTATCCTCAAATCAATGTAAAGATACTGGTGTATATATTTAAATTCGTGGTTCACGTAGCTTTTGTTGTTTCATCTGCTTGTTCGTTATTAGTAATTCCTAGATAAGCTGGACCCCAAACCAGTTTTACAGCTTTGCATCTAGGAAGGACCCACATAAAGGCAGATCTTATTTGCAATGACATAGTTGGAAATTTTCAATGAAGGGGTTCAAGAGATTTTAGGATTGACAGGTTTCCAGTACGTAAAATATAAGATTTATCTTTATCTTGGGCAGTGGCGAAGAGGCTGAGGTGCCAGTTAACCAGCCGGCAATTATCCCTTATATTTAAGACAATTCGAGTCCCTAAAATGCTCATGTTGACTCAGATGTTCTATTTCTCCTTGAAATTAATTTTTCGGCAAAATGAAACTTAGTAATCGCAGGCAAGGTATAAAATCCTTGCGGGCAATTTATCTTTTAAACAAATATTATAATGTGCTGCTGACAAATCCAAATTTGTATTCAATTGCAGATGTCGTATATAAAGTTTTGAATCGTAAGTCACATTTGCTTCAGAGTACATTTTGAAACCTTAGGGAATGAGTAGACAAATCATTTTGATAAGATTACCACTGTTGTGATTGAGTACTAAAAATTTCGATTTTTTTATTCTTAAATCTAAAAGAATTCTGAACGTCGTATTCGTTAGAAAATTAGTGCAATTTCAAAGCATTCTTTAACATGTGCTTGAGAGTAACATGTGCTATCTAAAAATGAAATTTGATGTATAGTCTTGACATAAAATTTCTAGATTTCCATCAAATTTTGAGCGAAATCTTTTTAAAAAAGTCTGTAATTCTGAGTATAAGTGAACGCAGTAAGTTAAGAAAAAAGAGCTGGATAAGTAAAATCTGGTACACAGATTAGTACTTTTAGTTTAGCTTTGTAATAAATTTTGAACCAACTCTAACCAGGGATTGCCCGTATGACTGTCTGTATTTTCGCATGCATGCAAAAGCGATAACTTAAAATCGCAATGCATTAGATAAGTAAATATAAAGATGTAGCATCTATATTACAGCTTTATTTTAAATTTTGATCCAAATCCAATAAAAATAAAGAGTTGACTCAACCCTATAACTCAAATAAGGGGGTGACCGTCTATGTTTGTACTTTTGCAGGTCTGTAAAAGCAATAATTTTAAAACGCAACTATTCAGATAAATGAAATTTTGTATCCAGTTTCAGTATCTATAGATACTGAAACTAGGTACAAAATGGGGTAAAAATATAGATCTCTAGCAAATTGTATGCCAAATTTGTGAAAGAGTTAATCATTTATCAGTCTGTACTTTTGCGTATTTTTCAACATGATAAGTCAAAAATGCAAAGATATGAATAAATAAAATTTATTATATGATCCAATTACAAAATTTGTATTTCTGGGTCAAATTTTGTTATCTATCGATTGAAAAAAACATGTCCGAAATTCATGTTCTGTTGTCTTTTTTATTTATCACGTAATATATTCTTAAAAATAAAAATATGAGCACTTGGGGCATTCATAGGAAAGGCAAAGGTCTATAGTTTTATATGGGAGGGACGGAGATAACATCTTTATTAGAGTTTGCGAGAAAGTTTCAAGATGACTTCTTCCGCTGTTTATATTTACTTATCGGCTCACGCATCCAATGTTATAAAAAATGAAAATATTTTTACGTTTTGTATTAACAAAATATTAACTATGTCACTGTCATGTCACTACGACATATTCATTTGAGCTTTTTTTATTCTTTCTTATTATTAAGCAACATTTTAAGAATTTATAATATGACCAAACATATTCTTTCATTATCGCGTGTTTCAATCTTTTTGGGACACCCTGTATATATATATATATATA
>JAPMOR010048039.1:329849-407626 GCA_026543865.1 Argiope aurantia | reverse complement strand
ATTATTCTGGGTCCCAGAACTGACCTGCATGTTCAAATTGGAACCATAACTGACAAAATCTATCGGGACGTCATTCTGGAACAACATGCACGTATGTTTCGAGGTGCCATGGACGCAGAATTCGTGTTTATGAATGACAATGCCCGTGCTCACCGTGCAAGCATTGTAAACAAATGCTTTAAATCGGAGAATATCACCCGTATGGACTGTTCAGTATTCTCACCGGACTTGAATCCAATAGAGTATATGTGGGACATGCGTGGCCGACCAGTTGCAGCTCGTCAACCACATTCTACATATTTACCGGAACTTCGGAGAGCATTACTTGATGAGTGGTGTAATATTCCCCAAGTTCAGATCGATAATTTGATACTCAGCATGCCTAGGCGTTGTACGGATTGTATTGCATCGTCTGGGAGACATACTATGTATTAACCATCATACCAACCATGTAATATTGGTTTTTGTAAATAGTTTTTTTTTCTTGTAATTTGCTCCAGGGAGCAAAAAAAAATCGCAATTTTTATTAGATATCAAACATACAGCATCTTTTTTGCTCTTTACCATTTGTTTAATAAATAGGATTTACAAATATGTCACATTTGTTTTGCCTCTGACTCTTTCTTTTCCTGAACTTGCATTATCCCTAATTTATGGACATGAGTGTAGTTCAAAATATGGTAAGAAATAATGGTAATAAAATAAAAAGAAATCTGTTAATTTTCCAAAAATTGCCTTTAGACAAATTTAGTCAATTAGAAATCTTTAAACTTTTTATGTAGTCACATCATTATCAAAAACCGCATACTCGTATCTTTAAAACTGATACTTAACTTAATTGAAAATTACAAATATTTGAAAAATGAATGCATTACTTAGGAGAGATACATCAAAACAGAAATAAAATTTTTGACATATTATGAAAAGATGAAATATATGATTATATTTACATTAAAACTCTTTTTGCCTGTTTAAGGCAAATTTGCAATACCGTCACACACTGTTAAGGGGTAGTTGTGTTATTTGTTTTCCATATTCAGAATGCCGTTTTTATTTGTAAAAAATTAAAATAAAAAATAAATACATGCATTTAATTTATTTCAAAATTTTTCATTCATTTTCAAAATGACATTCTAATAAATTAATTCACATGCAATTTTTTTCTCATTTCACTGTAATTTAGTTGTTCGAAATATTTATGCTAAAAAAATTTTTAACTGCCTAGTGAAATGTAGACGATTTCTTTTTGATTCCCGGAATTCTTTGAAAAGAAAGAGTGGATATCATTCAGCAGTGTTTCTTTTTCTGTTGCCGAATGAAAGTGGTTGTTTATTTATAACAAATGACGAGTTCGCAATCATTTATTCTACGTGCAATAAGATAAGGCAGAAACTTCTAAGGAATTTGAACGGCAAGCTTTGAATTGACCTGAAATTTCACAATTTGTTTTTCGGATGATGAAACGATTAAGAACTACTTGCTTATTTCACCTAGACCTGGGAGAAATCGATTGTATATTGAAGACGAAGAAACTGACATAATTGCATATTTTCCTGCCAACCCACGGAGAAGCAATCAAAAATTAAGCGAATTTACAGGAACCTCAATTGACAGAATATTTGAAAAACTTAATTGGCATCCATTTTTCATTCACCGACTTGAAGCACTTCCTACCTCTGATCTTTTACATCAACTTATTTGATTATAAAGTTTCGAATTGCTTTTTACATAGATCCGAAACATATTCGAAGTTCTAAATGTATGTTCTGTATTATTGTCCTTTTACATTTTTATTGAACCAGAAATTAAAAACAATCGCAAGATCTTTATAAAATGCCTAACTATTTGTATGCATGATTCTTTTTAGTGTATGCGTCATCTGCGGGGCCATAAAATAAAATTGAGGGCAGCATGGGTCCAGGTGCTCGCAAGTGTTATCACTCTCTATGCCAGCAGCTCTCCCTTTCTCTGTCTATTAAAGAGCCACATTTGGATATGTGCCGAAGTAGTAAGGGCAGAGTTGAGTTGTCACCCTCCTGCTTTCCTTCCCCCATCCAACATTCATTTCAAGTCCTTAATTACAGCATAACTATTTTAATTCCTTTCATTAATCTAATAAGCTATTTTTTAATTGAACTTTGCACGATTCCGAAGCTCAGCCTTGACAAAATTTCAAAAGCACGATGCGCGATTCGAGTCCAGCGAGCTGGTCACTAGACCGATTGGGAATTCGTTAAGATGAGGAAATATAATCTATTTAAATTTACAAACACTCGCTCTGCCATCTATCGATTGAAACTGCGGCAAATTTCTAAACAAGTCTTTAAAAATTTAAACAGTGAAGAGTGAAAATTGGCAAAAAAGAAGGGATATCGCATTAGTCGTGTAAGTTCAGTCATATATATATATATATATATATATATATATATATATATATTTGAAATTAAAAGAGCAAAATTATTTACACTTCATAAAAATTTGGTTTTGTCAATAACATGGTAAACTACAAATGCTGTGTAAGCTTGTAATGACTGTTTCAAAGAATGGACTTCTCTTTTCAGCTACTCCCTAAGAGTGTTGTATTGAATACTGAACAGTTCAACAAGTTATGTGATTCATACGAAGTTATACTAGAGAGCATTAAAAAAAAAATTGCGATCCCATACTCTCAAAGAATATGTTCTAAGTGAATTCCTCAACCATCCAGATGAAGGACGATGGGCTTATGCAAGTTTGAGGTTCGCACTCGGAAAGTTAGGGTTCATAGCCGAATAACAAAGTCATTAGACAAAAGTTTCCACTTCTTTCAGGAGGTTGTTATCTGGCTTATGAAGTTACCACCACAGGCTCTGTATGATGGTGAAACTCCAGCCGGAGTAGATGAACTAACTGATATTCTTTGTAAATACTTAACCGAATGTATTTCAAATAATTTATTCTTAATTGTGAAAAAGAACTGTGATTTTTGTAATTGTGAATTTTTTGTATTGTATGGAATATAGCAGTAAACAAGAATGCTTTAATATTCATTTTGAAGAGGCTTTGTACGATATAGACTGGAATGCATTAACTGCAAAATTTGTAAATGTAAACATAAATCGATCTTACTTGCGCCAGATAGTGGATTTTTTTTTTTTTTTTTTTTTTTTTTTTACTATTTAGAGGGCAAATGTTTTTAAAAATAGTTGAAAAGATATGAGTAAATGATTGCTCTACTGATATTGCATGCATTTAGTCCTTTATAACTTTTAAGCTTGATTCAATAAAATGCTTTTCTATTTAAAATTTGTTGTCTATCAAAAACTGTTTGATTCATTTCTTATTGCCCATGTGTGAGTGTTTGTGTTGTGTGTGTGTGTGTGTGTATGAGGGAGAGAGAGGTCGAAACAAAAATTGGAGAAACATGCTATAAAGTCAGAAGCTTCACTTTAAATTCTAGGAATATAAAAAAATCAAATTTCAAATCCATGGAGGTATTGATTCATAATTTAGATCACAAAAGAACAATTCATTTTGAAAACCCAACAAAAATTACAAGAGATGCCAAAAGAAGGAAAGTGGTTAATAAAAAAAGAAAATAACGATTTACAGGATGGTCTACGACAAGAGAATAATACAAGAAGATTATTCTACACTTCAATATGGATATTAAGAGCAAAGTGAATATATTGTTACAAACCTGCAATTCTGCTTCCCAGCATAGTTTGTTCCATCAACAGAAAGACTGTTTTAAAGTCATCGGTATTGGACGGAGTCCGGGTGTCGCGTCGGAGGTCCCAGAGCTTGGTGACAAACTTGGTGACCATTTGGCGACTTGGCGACGAATTTGGCAACTTTGGCGCCAAAATAGATTATACCCGAAACATCCAGTAGGAACCGAGATACGCCTCGAACGTTCCTGATTGGTTGAGAGGCTTCTAGCCCCGCCTTCTGAGACCTATAAAAGGAGCCAGTCTGTGCCGCTAGAAGAGTCAGTAGTCAAGAGGGTCGAATTCAGAGTAGTAGTAGTCGGAATCGACGGAGCAGAGTAGTCGGAAGCGACAGAGAGTAGTAGTCGGAATCAACGGTGAAGAACTGGTCTTTCAGGGATTAGCAAAACAGCGACGGAGACAAGCTAGTGCTGAACTTAGCTGTGCGCTACTGTCTGCAGTAGATTCTTGTTGTATGCTGCACGTCTCGGCTGAAGATAATCGTCTTCTATGCTGTATATAGTTGTCGTTTTTGTGCTGTCCTGTGTGTCTTCGTATAAATAAACGTCGTTGTTTCTTTTTCTGCTACTGATTGAGCGTTCTCCACACCATATAACTTCCACTATCCAAACGAACCCCGGGAAAAATTCGTAACATTTCTATCCCACTTCTGACTGAGTGGAGTAGTCGGAATTGACGGTGAAGAGCTGGTCTTCCAGGGATTAGCAGAGTAGCGGCGGAGTCAAGCTAGTGCTGAACTAAGCTGTGCGCTACTGTCTGCAGTGGAGTCTGGTTGTATGCTGCACGTCTTAGCTGAAGATAATCGTCTTCTATGCTGTATATAGTTGTCGTTTTTGTGCTATCCTGTGTGTCTTCGTGGATACCCACGAGTCCCCCAGTTTACCCAAATGGGTGTGAAACCACCAGAGGGGACGCGGGGAGAAGATCCACCCCAACCCGCCGAAGATCCCCCGGGCCAAACCAGCCCGACGGACAGATTTATTTTTTCAAAGACAATTGCAAACATTGCCCGGACACGGGCAGTATTTAAATACATGAACTGATTAACATATTGGTTCCCGGTGTTCACATGGCTCTACCCATCAATTGGGGAGATTAGACAATTGCCCTGTCGGGGCCAGCAGAACTGACGAACACAAAAGCAGAACTGACAAAAAAAAAAAAAAAACAGAACTGACAAAGCAATAGCAGAACTGACAAAATAAAAATAAAGTAAAAATAGACTAGTAACAGTTACTAACACTTATGCGCATGGGCCGTGGAGGAGGAGGAAGGCCCATCGGGCTCTTTTACTACCCAGATGGATGGATAGATGAATGGGTGGTAATTTAAGTATTATAATTAAGTTTACTTAGGTTGCCTGAATAATATTTTATACAGTTTTTGATATGTTTGATGTTCCTACTAGGTGAGTAAGGAGAGAGGTATTGTATTATTTAGTTTTGTTACTTCATTATTAATTATTTCCTCCCCCCCTTAACTTCATCTCATTACATTTCATCGTACCATCGGAACCCCGGGTTTATATTATTTTTACTGTTTTTTATCTTTTCTTTCTTTTCTTTTTCAGGTGTGGAAAGGGCCGAACCAGCAAAGAGCCGGGGGCCCCCAAACTGCAGGTATAAGGGTTATTTTTTTCTAATTTATTAATTATTAATATAATTTATTAATCCAACCCGCCCCCCGGTCGGCAGTGGTAGCCAAACCGGGGAGCCTATTTTTTTTAAAAATGTTTACTGTCCCGTGTCCCGATGGGCTTTGAGAAAGATAACAGATTGAGACGAAGGGGGGGGGGATCCAGGCATCAACCTCTCCAACACGGCCATGAACACTATTGACATTTCATTACAAAACTCAACACACAAGTAAAAACGTAAAACACATTTAGAATATGGACATTAAAATCATATAAAAACACATCAAAAGGATGATGTACAAAAACACACCAAAATAGACAGGACAACAAATAGAAAACGTACTGGTCCCAAATCTTTAAAAACCCCATACAGAAGATTAAAATCTTCCAAGTCCCAAAATAAAAACTTCAAAGACAAAACCCTTTAGAAAGAGAGGTGGCAGAGGAGAGATCAATTAGTGTGGTGCTGCCTCGAAGCTATCTTATTTTACTGACCTGGAGAGATGCGGTTGAATTATTTATTTTGATGAACATAGATGTTGTTACTTGTGGAGAGCGGCATGTAAATATGTAAAAGTTCATAAAATATTTCGAGTTTAAAAAGTTCCATATAAGTGTCATAGATTAAAAATGTATATCATTAAAATGAAGTAAATGATATGATTTTATACAATGAGTATGAGATGAGGTATTTAAAAGAAAATCTGTTGAATTAGCGGTCCAATAAATAAAATTCTCCAGTAAAATACATACAAATTTCAATTTAAAAGTAAAAGCATAAAAACTTTATATTTGTCAGAGATTAAAATTATTAAAAATTATTATTGGTGCTCAGAGGGTGGATGGTGTGATTGTCAATTATATTATAAAAACACTCAATCTTAAAAAGACTGTCCAAAAACTAAAATTAAAATATGTATTACCCTAAAAAATTTGGTTAATTATACAACTCCTAGTAATTGGTTCTATCTCTATAGAACAAGTGTAATAAGATCCTATTTAATGATCGGCTCTTCTAAGTGATGCATTACACTCCGTTGTTTGACAGGGCTCTATGAGTCAATAAAAAGTTTCTGTAAAAGAATTTGTCCTGTGATAAGTCCTCCAAACTGGTCGGAGAAAGTCGGTTGTCTGCAATTCGGTTTGAAATATAAAATACAGTTACAAATAAAATTATTATTAAAACTATGTAGTATAAAATACAAAATCACACCATTAGTCCGAATCCCCAGATCTGGCGAGTGGCGCCGCTTATTAAAAAGCTTTCTTTAATTTTAGCGACAGCCTGCCTATTATGTAATAAGTTTTTAAACCAGGCCCTCCTGTGTTCCATCGCCGGTATTAATAAATGATGTTTTTTTGTATGTCGGCAATGGAATAAATAGTGGTCAGGGTTACCTTCCTGACCACAAATACAAAGGGGAGAACCTAGTTTGTTAAATCTATGTAAATAGGCGGGGAATGGACCATGCCCACTGAGAAAATAGATTAAAGATTTGTTAGTAATTAAAAAAATTTCATCCACCATGTCTATGAATTCCCTTACTCTAATCCCGGAGGGGGAGTCATAGTTATCCCAGTATTTTTTCCATTCCTCCAGGATCCAGGATTTAATTTTTCTTTTTAAAAAACAGTAAGGGGCAGGGATAGATATGGGGATCCCGTGTTTTGTGGCCTCTTTTGCTTTTTGGTCGGCCAGTTCGTTTCCTAAATTTCCATCATGGGATTTCACCCATAAAAGGCCGACCATATTTTGTTATTTTTAATTTTATTTACAAAACCGGATCTGGAATTTCCATTTATTAAGGCGGAAATTGAAGATAGACTGTCAGTAAAGATGTTTACTTTTTTGTTTTCCATCTGGCCGTAAAGTCGATAGCGCCTGGAATACAGAGTTGTATGCAGCCAGTTTATGATTTTCTATATTTCATTGATTGTTAAACACACAGTTCCTCTATCGATTCTGTGTAAATTTCATAATTAGTGTTGGGTATGGTTTCAGGGAACTGTATGATTTGATTTTCTGCATAGATATTTTTAATATTTATATTTCTGTCGAATTCAATGTTATATTATTATGGTTATTACAGTTGGCAATCCAGATCTGAAATTTTAGGAATTCCGTCTGGGCCACAATATGGAGAGGGGGGATTCCCGTTAATATATTTAAGACATTGGTGGATGTCGTTCTGTATGCCCGGGTGAACCTTGTTAAAAATATTCTTTGAATTGAGTGGATCTTCAAGGTCTGGGTTTTAGCAAGAGCCCCTCCCCAGTTACTAGCGCCATAAAGCAGGGCCTTCTCTATATCGGCTTTATACCAGACCTTTATTATGTTTTTATCGAAGCTCTACTGGGATCGTATCACCCGGCTAAAATTGGAGGTTAAAATTTGCTCACGCTCTGTCAAAGACAGTATGTGGGCGGTCCAAGTTAATTTATTATCGATTATAACCCCTAGAATTTTTAGGCTGTCGCATATTTTAATATTGTTATTATTTATTTTAAAAGTCGGTTTTTTTATGTAAAATTGTAGAACCTCTTTTGGAAAAAGTCCTGGAAGATACACTACGGAAGATTATGGCCTGGCTCTTTTCTGTTGATAGTTTCAGTTTGAGTTCAGTTAAATTGTTGTTGACGATGGCCAGAATGTTATTTACATTAATTGGTAATTCGTGTGATGTCCGGCCACTGATAACTAGAGCCAGATCGTCGGCAAAAGCCTGAATATGTATCTCCGGACTGTTATGTGTTAAAATGTGATTTATGTAGAGGTTCCACATAGTGGGCGCAATCACCGAGCCCTGGGGACAGCCTCTGTAGCACCATCTTGTAGTATTAAAACCGTCGTTATTGAACGAAACCGTTCTTTCCATTAAGTAAAAATATAAAAAGTTCTGGTAAAAATAAGGTACCCCGTAACCCTCCAATATTTGAAAAAAGACCGGCCAGTTCATGTTGTCGAAGGCTGATTTAATATCCAGTGATAGGAGGGCCACGTGTTCGTCTTGAGTTTTCACTTTTATTTTATTAATTAAATTATATATGGCCAGATCATAGCTTCGGCACTCCCGAAATCCATATTGGTGGTCATGTATTATATGATTTTGATATAGCGAAATATTAAATTTATTTATAAACAGCCTTTCGACAATTTTGCCCAAGGTGGGCAGAAGACAGACCGGCTGGTAAGAGGAACAAGAACCAGGGTCCTTACCACTCTTGAGTAAGAAGATCCTGAGGCATTTGGGTAAGTAATAATATTTCAAATATAAGTTAAAAAGGTTTAAGAAAAATTCTTTGTCTATGTTAAAACCGCTCTCCACATTCTATAGTCGATCCTATCCAGCCCTGGGACTGTGCCGCCTTTGAGGCTCCCAAATACTAAGTCTAAGTCGTAAAGCCTCCGAAACACCGCATTTGATGTTATAGTTGAGGGAGTCGATGGGGGTCTTCCCTGGGAAAAAATGATCCATAAGAGCGTTTATTTTGTCTTTGTTGGGATCATTATGGGGTTCACTCTGATTTCGCCCCCATCTGAATTTTTGTTAAAAACTAGTTTAAATAGGAACCCGAATGTCTCATTATAGTTTAAACAAAAATTTTCCCAGGCCTCCCTTTTGGTGATTAATAAATGTTTTTTATAGGTGGCCCGTTCTTCCTATATTCTATCCCCGAGACCAGGATCAGACCATCGTCTATATTGTCCTTTACGTGTTTTTTATATAATTTGTATAGCCTGTTAACCCAATTGCGGCGCTCCCTGAGGTCATTGTTCCAGAAGCTGAATTTTTTGGCTGATTTTTTGGGTCTTTTCTTAAAATTTTTAAAAGCGCAGGATTGAATGAATTGACAGAAGTTATTGGTAAAGATATTGATTTTGGTAAGGCTGTCAGTTTTTTGTAGTTTGTCCTTAAATGTTTTAAGATTTTTTCTGACAGCCTTCATGAATTTATTCATCCCATATTTGCTTTTTAAATAATAGTCAGAATCCGGAACATCTAATTTTAATTTAATATATATTTGTGGTCGCTATGGGACTCCATGTCCAGGACCCCCCCCCCAATTCTTAACATAGTGGGCGATAGCGGCATTAATTAATGTTAAGTCAGGGAACTCAATATGTGTTGTCGGACCGTGGCTAGCGATATTGCATATGTGTAGATTATTGGAGGCTATGAACTCGGTCAACTTAATCCCCATGATGTTGTCCGAGTTATAGCCTCATCGTCTAGTCTTACAGTTGATATCTCCAACGATTAAGTTATGGCTATTATGAAAATTAAAATCGCTTATTTCATTAATTAATCCGTTTATGTCATCATGGGGGGGGAAATAGCTGTTGATGATGTTAATTATTGTTTTATGAAAATGGATCTCTATCGCTATTGTGTTATTGGTGCTGAATTTATAATAGACATTTAAATTTTTATTGAAAACATATATGATTGCATTTTTGTCGTTGGAGATATAGGTCCGACAACCGAAATATATGTTAGGGGTTTCCCCTTTAAAGTGATATGGGTCCTGGACTGCAACAAAATCTAAGTCCCTAGCGGCCTGAAAGACCACAGTATGAGCAGCCTTGCAATGGTTCAGGTTTATTTGGATCCCGCGTAAGGTTCTACTGTCCATAGTCAGTTTTACTTCTTATTATATATCTTTGTTTGAGATAGCTCCTACACCTTCGATCGAGGATAAATAAACGTCGTTGTTTCTTTTTCTACTACCGCCTGCTGTTTGAGCGTTCTCCATACCATATAACTTCCACTATCCAAACGAGCCCGGTCAAATCCGTAACAATATCATTTACTTTGTTTCATATGGTGTTCATTTGTTAACTCATATTATTTTTTCGATAAAAAAAATAATGTTGCTCATGATCATGTTGTTTCCTCATGCTCATGAGAAAAAACATTGAAACATTGTTATATATAATTTCTATTTTTTATTGCAAAATAAAAAAATGCATCAATATGTTATCCATGTGTTTATTTTTGCATACATTTGTTTTGTTTTTGTTACAGCATTATCTTGAAATATTTTTCGGTTAATAATATAAGAGATAGGGATGTTCATTTCCTTCGGGGCTGCTTGAAATTCTTTGAATCCTTTTGGAGACTTCTTTCTATTCCTAAGTGAGTCTGTGACTAAATTTACAGTGTTAGTTTTTGGTATTCTCTGACACTTGTAAACAATTTCTCCTTCAGGAGTACACGATAACGTTGTATGGTTAGACTAAGAAATCTAAATTATTCTTTACTCTCTTTGAATACCTAACTGATGCAGCCCTTAAAATTTTTGTCGAAATAATATTTTCTTCTGTTTCTTTTACGCTGGATTCTAATTCTTGACTTTCAGTTGATTTTGGCGTTTCCTGGTGATGATGATGTATTTTCACAAATATTTGAAGAATTTGTTAATATTGATTTACCTTTTCACTTTCTGACAGATATTTCCTTTGCATTTTAGTATCTAAATCAGATAAATGATCCTCAAATTCTGCCCGCTCTTCGGGTATTCAGACCATTTTCTTAGTGAACTAATCACATATATAGCAGTTGGTAGCAAAAGAGATCAAAATCCTTCACCATGTTGAATGAGAAGTTGCCTCTTCCTGTCCGAAAGCTTTCTTAAATTCATTCCTTTGTTTCTTAGTGAGAAGTATATTTCCGGGAAGTGCATTAAGTGTGTATCGTTGCGTTTCTTTACACAGTAATTCATCTGATAGTGACGATTGTGGTCTGTGTGAAATGACTTGAAGACACATGTTGTCTTTTATGGGGTTTATTGGTAACATCAACAACAAAAGGCACATGATTACGCCAAAGTGTAGAACGTGGTTAACTGAATTCTTAACATCCTGCCCCTGATGAACCAAGGGGTTCATCAAAATTTCCTAGAGAAAATAATTATATTTATATTTCATGAATTGTAAATTTAACTTCAAGAAAGTTACCTGGTAATTAAAAAAATATTAAGTAACAATTAAATTCAAGAATACACATGAAAAAATTACATAAACCAAGAGAAAATATGATAAAAACATACAGCAAGAGAAAATATGATAAAACCCATGCTGCAAGAAAAATATGATAAAAAACATACTTCAAGAAAGTATGATAAAAAAAACATACTGCAAGAAAACATGATAAAACATACTGCAAGGAAAAATATATATGAAAAAAAAAACATTTCAAATAACAAATACAAATTACAAATAACAGATATACATTTCAAATAATAAATACGCATTTCAAATAATAAAATATATACATTAAACTATATTCAATAATGTTACTAGCTAAATAATTAATATTCTAGAAATTAAGTACATGATATATATATATTAAAATTATTATTGCAATTTTAATTCTTAGTCCTGGATTTCTAAATTATACAATAATTGCACAAGACGTTTAATAATTGATGACTCAGTTTTAACTTGGCTTGCCATCTCTTCCGGGAAATAATTCAAGAATTTTTCCTAATTTCCAGAAATTTCGATGTAGATGATCATCTCTAATCAAGACTACATCGTTAACTTTAAATGGCGAGATCTTTTTAACAAAACTTGAATGGGCCGATCTCAAATTCAGCAAATATTCATTTTTCCACCTAGACCAAAATGATCTCATTAATTTTTCTCGGTAATTAAATGCTTTTATTAAGCATTTCCTGGAAGAAAGATTCAAATCAAGGTGAAGTCTTACAGAGGGCAAGGAGGTAACACGTTTCCCTAGAAGAAAATGTGCTGGAGTCTGAGCAATCGGTTCTTCAGTGTCACTACCAACATATGTAATTGGCTGAGAGTTAATCATGCCTTCAATCTCGGTAAGGACAGTCAGCAATTGCTCAACAGTGAGACATGATTTTCCAAGTATTTTCCTCAGAGCAGTTTTCACAGTACGTACTATTCGTTCGTAAAAACCACCCCACCAGGCGGCTCTTTCAACAATATATCTCCACTTAATTCCGTTAGCAGAGTAAAAGTTTTTTACATCTGCATGATTCAGAACATTCCAAATGAGTTTTATCTCTAATTCTGCACGTTTAAAGGTGCGTGCATTATCAGAAACCACCACAGAGCACAATTCACGTCGAGAAATGAAGCGTCGGAAAGCTAGAAGAAATGTATCGGTAGTCAAATCACCGACCAGTTCTAGATGAACACTTCTTGTCACTATGCAGGTTATAAACAAGATATATTGCTTGTTAATACTATCTTTAACGAAAAGAGAGCCAGCAAAATCAACTCCGATGATCGTAAATGGAGCTGACTGTTCTACACGAATATCTGGAAGTAGCGCGATCACTTGACTTCCGAAGAGTTGAATCGTTTACATATTGTGCATCTTCCAAGATTTGATGGTTTGTCTGGCTTTTAAAATCCAGAACTTCTCTCTTATTTGCACTAACGTATAGGATGCACCAGAATGAAAGACTCTTTTGTGAGATTCCCAAATTAATAACTCTGTTAATTTACCCTTGGGAGAGAATATGATTGGATGTTTTTCATAGGTCGATAAATGGGTTGTTTTCCCTAGTCTTCCTGTGACTCTAAGGACACCGTTATTATCAAGAAAAGGGTTTAAACATAATAATTTAGAGTCTCTTAGGAGAGGTCTATTATTTCTCAAGCACTTAATTTCGCTAGAGTAACAGTCGTTTTGGACTATTCTCACCCAAAACATTTCTGCGTCGGAAAGTTCTTCTAAAGTAAGAGGACCCTTTTCAACGTTTTTCTTTTTAAGAGTATTTACAAAACGCAATATACAAGAAGTCACGCAATATAAAAGAAGCAATTTAAGCAAGCAGCTAAATTTTTCTGGATCTATTATTTTTTCTTGAACAACAGCTGTGTTAATTATAACGCCGGATTTAAATTCAGATGCAATTTCTGGCTCTATAGAAACATATTGAAATCCCTTTGCTTTGATCCAAAGGTTTTCCACGTTCCTCAACCATTCAGGACCATGCCACCAGCTTTCAGAGGTGATTAAATCCTTGCTACTAATCCCTCTAGTTAACATGTCGGCTGGGTTTTGCTTACCACAACAATGCCTCCAATTACTGGGGTCTGTAATTTCTAGAATTTCTATGTCTCGATTTGAAACCAATTGTTTATATTTAGATGCTGAACACTATATCCAGTGGAGTACAATCGTCGAGTCACTCCACAAAATAATTCTTTCAAGATCTTTGAAACTTTTCTTATGATGTTTTGCTATTTTTGAAGCAATTATAGCACCCATTAACTGAAGTCGAGGAAGAGTCAATTTTTTGATTGGTGCTACCCTAGTTTTTGAAATTACAAAACTTGTCTGAAAAGAGTTTTTGGAAGTTTTATACCTTAAGTAAGCAATAGCTCCAAAAGATCTTAAGGAAACATCAGAAAATACGTGTAACTGTAAATCTTCCTTATTTATAAAGTTTGTGTCCGGAAAATAGTAACGTGGGATTTTAAAATTTTGCAAATCTTTAATTTTTTTACACCATGCATGCCAGTTTTCTTTTAATTGTCTGGAAAACACTTCATCCCATCCAACACCAGCTTGCCATAATTCTTGTAAGAGACATTTTATTCGAATCATGAAGGGAGATATAAATCCAGACGGATCAAACAATTTTGCAGCAGTATGAAGCACATTTCTTTTTGTGCATTCGTTGTCATTCAAATTTGACAACAAAGATCTTAACACTAAACCTACCGGCATTTCACCGATACATTGGAATTGCCATTGGAAGCGGGTCAAATGACCCGCTCGTGGTAGCTTTAGTGTTAAATCTAGCCCCAAAGTATCGTCGATATTGTTCCAAACAAGTCCTAACACTTTCAGATGCGAATCAGCCTGTTCATTAATTTCAATCATGGAATCAGAATTTCGCCACAAATTTTTTAATTCTTCAGAATTAGAGTCAAATTTTCTCATGTTCATTTTCGCATCTTTCAAGATCGATGCAATATCGGAAGACAATTTTAACGCATCTTGTACAGTGGAACTTCCACAAAAGAGATCGTCAACATATAATGATTCATTTAACATTTGATATGCAAGGGGATATTTATCCTTGTATTCTTTGATAAGCGTTTTAATAGTTGCAGCCAAAACGAAAGGTGAGCAAGTTATACCAAAACAATGTCTATTAAAATGATACAGTGTTACTGGTTGAGATCTATCACAATTTTTATAATACAAGAAACATAAATAGTTCCTATCCAATTCCGCAACTTCTATTTGTAAAAAAGCCCGAGCAATATCTCCACAAAATCCAATTTTATGCTCTCTAAATTTTAATATAACATCAATAAGTTTAGGATTTAAATTTTCTCCAGAAAGAAGGCATTCATTTAAACTAATATTATTACCTTGCTTACTGCTGGCATCATATATTAACCTAGTTTTTGTACTGGAAGAAGTTTCCCTGAAAACCTCTCTATGCGGCATTACATATCCAGTAAGACATTCGTCATGACACATCTGAATTATGCCTTCATTAACTTGCTCTTGCATGATAGCATTATACCTCTCAAACAACGCTTGATCCTTATTACATTTTTTTTTCTCTAAAGCAATGAATCTCTTTTCCGCAATATCAAAATTATAACTTAATTTTTCTTTAATTTCGTTTGTTTTCCATTGCAACGGCGCTTCATATCGTCCGTTCTTTATTTTAAGCTTTTTTCCGAAATCACCTAAATTATCCCTGGATTTATTTTCCGAAGTTCCATCGATCAAGAAAGAATCTAACACCCACAAGCGTTTCAGATCAGTTTCCACTACAGCACAAGATACAGTAAACACGGAAGAATGTTTTCTTTTTTGCAAGTCTGGGATTTGACCAATCAAAGTGTCGCCAAAAAGTGTCGGCTGCAAGAACAAGTTTTTATTTATTTTTCTTGCTTCTCCCCTTAGAACATTGCACAGATAGTCAGCACCTAGGAGGATCTGGATAGGGGTGGAATTTTTGAGGGAGTCAGACAGGATGCAGGTGGCTGTAATTACTTTCTTTACAAGTTTGATTTCAACATTCGAATATATGTCCGCGCCAGTTATTTCGTCTGAAGCCAAAGCCTCAATGTTTAGGAATTGATAAGGGGGAAAACTGTTCCTTATTCTTAAACTTACAACTTCGAATATTTTCTCGATGGAAAGTATTCTCGAATACTTTCTCATTTCCAGAAAGTATAAATTAAAAGTTTCTCTTGGCGTATTGGTTTTAAATTCAAAGCTTGTTTCAGATCACTGCGCAAGAAGGACTTTTATGATCCTGAATCGAATAAAAGTTTAGCCCTGATCTTGTTGGCACCATTTTCTGCCTAAACGTTAGCTGTTTGAAGTAAAGTCGCGTAACTGCCAGGGTTATCTTCTGCTTTTAAAACGGAAGAAATTACGACTTCCTGTCCGTGGGTTTCTGTTTCAGAAGAGCTGCTTACAATTTTATTTTTCGGGCAAAACAAGGAATTGTGCTGCAAACTCTGGCACTTCTCACAGGGTGGAATTTTAACCTTGCATTGAGAAATTAGATGTCTATAAGCCATGCACCGATAGCATCTACCATCTTTCTTTAATTTGTAACGATTTTGCTCATCCGAGAAATTTTTGCATGTGCGTATCAGAGTTACAAAAAATACACACATTTTTAACAACAGTATTTAAAACGGCAGATGAAGGTAACTTATATTTTAAATTTAGGCTGTCCCTGTTTCGAATAATTTCGTGGAGGATATCGGGGAATTTCGGGAACTTTTTGAGAATGTCCAGCTACAATATTTGCAGATTTGCGAGGTTCAATTTCAAATTTTATTAATTCATTGACGTCACCAATCTTAGAAGAATCTATAGTACGATGGAATTCTACGACTAGATCTCGGAGTTATTGCTTTAATAAAATAGGTATAAGTAAATGACCATAATTTCCGAATGCAATTCCCATTGAGTTTAAATTTCTTATACTAATTTCACTCTCGTCATGCAGTTTTCGTAATCCCTTAGCTTATCAAGAGTTTCCATTTTCATGCATAAAATAAAGTTTACAGTACCTTTTTAAATGTCCAAAGATGAGTTATAATCCTTGATAAATGCAGAATTTCAAGAGCACCACGAAAGGTTTACTAGGTGTGTCTTTCCCCAATCTGTTGCTCCACCTACAAGAACGGTGCACGGGTGATGCAGATGTAATGAATTCGTGATTACTAACTGAACATTTCATGAGTGGTTGTATTTATACCAAAAAAAGAACTAAATAGCTTTCAATAAATTTATTTACTGTCTAAAATTTATTCTTACACCACATCAGCTTTTCACAAATTGGTAGATTCGAAGATCATTTTTTGACTTAAGGATAAATTGCTTAGAATGGAATACAATGATTGTCCTTGACATCGTTTTAAAATAAAATAAATGCACAAACATTAGACGTAAGACTTTGCATCGGTGTCGAATTCCATAACACAGAGGTATAACGGGAAACGAAATCGTGAACCATAAAAATCAGTTGGATTTCCATATGAATAAAAAAAAAAATCAAGATTGTCAGCTTCCAGGTAAAAGGCTAACCAGTGTGATCCTGGCTCAGATGACGTGTCGGTATTCACAACAATAGCAGACTTTTCTTTCAAGATCGGAAGAGTGTCGGATGCAAATATACCACGAAAAAATGGTGAAATATAAGGGTCTTTTGATAAAATGTAATGTATCTGATTTCCATTCATTTTCAATTTCCAAAGTCGTATAAAATATTCCTCGTTTTGTTTATTTCTATTACTTTGTCGAACTCGGCGTAAATTAACACACAGATGGTTTGTAAAAGCGCCTTTGAAAATTTAATTTCCAATCTCAAATTGCTATGCTTAATGAGATTTAAATGACCACCATTACAAAGGTCCGGTGATAAATTAAAAGCAAACAATATATTTTCCTTTATATAATCCACTCTAGATAGAAATAATCCTTGGTCTTTGCCGAATTTATCAGTTCAGGAAAATAAACTATTGAAACCTTTGATGTAATTATCATCTTGAAAATTCAATTCGAAGGGGTTATGAGGTATACTAGATGGCCATCTACATAAATTCCTATAAAATTTATGTCAAAATGCTTGAACTCGAAAGATGATTTTAAAAATGTTCCATGAAAAGCATCATTTTTCACACATCCGATAATGACTCTTTTGGGCATCTGTCGCACGAAAATGTTGTCTTGTACCTTCGACAAACTTCCCTGAGGAATAGGACATACTTTGAAAAGTACGCTATTAATAGGATATTTTGCTGTTTCTTTCTCCAAAGCTGTCACTTGTCCAGTACTGACACGAACTTTTCGAATTAACAAATTGATTTTTTCCAAAACAACTTTGTATCCTTCATCTCCTTGCAAGCAAAACTCGGGTTTACTTCGAATCCATTTAATTTTCACATCTACTAAATGTATTTCTTGATGAAACCGACCTCAGATCGTATCCACTGTAGCACTCGATTCAAAAAATTTTAATCGTTTTTCCAATTCGTTGTCATTATCGCTGTAAAATATTTCAGATGTAAGCTGAGAAGTCTTACTGTTTTAACCAAAATTCAATAACGTCTCAATATATGATCGATAAGGATATGTATTGCTAGAGTTAGACACAAGACGATCGTTTAAGGAAACGTCTACTTGACTGAAGAGTGAATGAAGAAATAAATTAACAGGGCCAAAATTAGTTTTTGTTGATGTAGATGCAGCTAGTATTGTTGATGAAGATGTAGATGAACCATTCGAATCAGTTTCTTTTAGTATAGGTGAACCATCTGCTTTCAAAAAGTTTGCTTTTACATATAACTGGGTTTGACTCAAATCGAGATACTCTTCACAGCTTCCAGAAATGTGAAATGCAACAGCTTCTCCATCGAATACATTGGATGAGGGAGTAAAATCAACCCACAGACCATTTTCCAAGGCAGTTTGAGTTGGAGGTAAGTGAAAAAGTTCCAGTTCCGATTTGACACATTCTTGGGAGCCTTTCAAAATGTAAGCCATTATGAATCAAAGATGTCTCGGCCTCTCCTCTTTCGTACCTTAGATGAAATGATTTTTTCTGTTGTTTTCTCTTCCTTTTATATTTTCCTTTACTTATCATCGACTGTGTTTGACAAATAGCTTTTTGAGCCAGGTTTTTTTTTCAGCTTCTTTACTTATTTTTTGGCAGCGATTTCGATATCTTCCCCAGAAACAACATCGTTAATTACATTCGATCCTGAGACTATAGCTTCCTTTCCAGTTGCTTTTCCTCCTTTCACTAGAAATGTCAATGTTGCTCGAAAGCAACGGCGAAATATTCCACTTCATCCATATCCTTTTTGAAAAGACACTCCCTCATAATATGGAATTCAGGAGCCTTTGTGATTCGAATAATGTTCCTGGAATCTCGTTGGGCAACAAGCATACTGCACTTTTATAATACAACTCATCTTTCGTATCAAAATATTTAAAAAAATGCCTGCACTAAGAAATCCCGCCTATTTATAGAATCTGTCGCATTCGAAAATACAAAACGATAATCACTTTTCCCATTTCAAATGGAACCAAAGCACCTGAATTAAGACGAAGTTTCATTTCAGTGGTTTGAAAGAAATGTTGAATTATGTGCACATAATGAGGAGGTTATAATGAGCTAATAACATCTCCGTCTTTTCTGGAAATTCTCACAACTCTTAAAAGGGGTGCTTCAGCATGTCCTACAACGATAGGTTGGACTATATCACTACATACATAAAATACTGGGAAAGCTCCTTATGGATCAGCTATGAACGAGCTTTCTTCAACTACCTCAACAGCTTTAGGGTGGAAACCTAAAAGATCACATAAACCTTCTTGTAAGACAAATTTTGATTTTTTTCTGTTTTTATTTTTACTCTTTTGTTGATTGAATTTAAAACTGATTGTACCTTCGTGTGAAGGCAATATCATTACTTTTAAAACGTCTGGGACGGTTTCATAGGAGCCTGGCGGAATTTTTCTGTTATTTAACTTTTTGTCTCCTAAATCAAAACCGAGGATATTGTTCTTCTCGTTTATATTATACCATTATACGGATAAATTATTTCGGCTAATCCAACTTCCTATTTTCCTTCTGATGATATGGGTTTAAGGAGCTGAGTTACAAAATTTTAAACTTTATTATTGGGAAAATAATGTAAGGAGCTATCAGAAGGAAGCGTCAGATAGAATGACAATTTTTATATACTAATTAAATATTTTTAAAGAAGTTCGCTATTTATAGCATTTTCACCTCACTCACCCACAAATTAAATTCTTCTGGAGAACCCAGAAATTTTACAAAATATTCCATTTTTACTTCTTTTCTTAATCACTTTATCTACAGGATAATAGCCGAAATCTTTAACCTTTTGCATTTCTCTTTCGTAAAATGTACCTTCTATAACATTATTCTTAAAATCCCTCAATTTATAAACAATCGGTATTCTTGAAAGAATCTTGTAAACAGTAAATATTTTTCTAGACCAATTATTTTCATATCCTTTTTCAAATTTTCCCTTCCACTTACTGCTACGAACCGTATCGCCTACTTTAAAAGACGGTTTTTCTGAATTTTGTTCGCAAAGATTGCCATATAAATTTTGCCAAACTTCGGCTTGGTTATCAATATTTACTGAAGATGGTTCCATTTTGATACTTCGGTGCCACATATCATTATAACTAGATATTAATTTTTGAATTACGTCTATGTACTTTTGAGTGTAAAATTCTGCAAAATATCTCGTCAATTTTGACATTAGAGTTCTATGAAAGTGTTCGACTATGCTAGGTTTAGTTTTATTATTTGTTGTAAAAAAGTATACATTCATTTTCCTTAAATAATTTTGTACCATTCTGTTTTTGAATAACTTTCCTTTATTCGTTTGCAATAACTATACGTTCTTAGAATATTTTCTGAAAACTATTTAGAATACTACGACCTGTTTTATCCTTCAAGGGCATATTTTGAAAACATGTCAACAAATATTTATATCCTAATATTAGATTCACTTAGAAACTGCATGTCTAACAAATCCTCCTGAAATTGTTCATTTATTCCATCTACTATCACTCGATTCCTTTGAAAATTTCGTCTTGCTGCCTTATGTAAAGTGTAAGACTCTAACCATCTTTTAATATCTTTAGTTTTTACACTGTTTCCTACAGCCTTTCGCAAAGCATTTAAGGCTGGAAAACTTGCTGAATTCTCAGGATTTTTATAAAATCTGTCAAGAGATTTTCCTGTCATTTTTTTTATCTTGCATACAAACATAGCTAGTGAAATGAAATGACATAACAGTTACAAATCATTTATATACACTTGTATGATAATAAAACAAATAAGACAAAAAATCTTTTATTGAAAAAAAAGTCTAAATTCTATGAACGAAGGTGTTACATCAGTTTTTCATTTTCATACATTTACTCAATTTTTAAAAACATTTTTTCAATATCTATTTCTGAAAATAGTTCATCTTCATACCATCTCAAATAGGGTCTATCAATGTTTACTGTTACACATTTGGAAGCCAAAGCATCCCAATCAATAGTGTCAAACGCTTTTCCAGAGTAAGCGACAGAATTATCCTGCTTACTTGCAGAAACACATTCATGCATTTCCATATTAAAAACAAATCCATGTTTACAGTCAATGCATTCGGTTTTCGAAAGTACAGTTATACGGTGTGAAGTGAAATCCAGCAAACATTTACATGATGAGTTACTTAGTTCTTCAAAACATTGAGGTGTATCCACGTCCCATCCTTCTCAACGATTATCGGAGGGGTATTTTCTTATTTCAGCTCTTACGCGTTCTCCTAGAGTGTATGTGAGGAGACTAGTTTTAACACTGTCAAATATCCTGTTGTATGACCTATTAATTTGGGCACCTTTTAACAATACTCTTTTTGTAACAAGTTGGAAAGAGCCGTTTTTTCTCTGGAAGAGTTTTTGGAAACTCACGCATTTATCAGAGTTCACAGTATGATTGAAAATACGCACTTCCTTTTTCACCACAGACGATGCGTCACGATCCTCACAGGCTGGAAAGCTGCTTAATGTACACAGAACGGAACCATATTTCAGGTTTTAAAGAAATTCCTTCTTTCGTTGTATGTATTTCGTTGTACCATTACTGTCTGTTGAATAGACTCGAATGTGGTTTCCTTTTGAAATACATTCACTAAAGTGAACTAACCATCACCATGATGGACTATATGTTTTGGCAGGTTATCCGTAGTACTTTCACCTTCTATTCGTTCGTCAAAGCACAATTTTTTCGGCTTTCTTTCTTGTTGTTGACACTTGCACTTTGAACTTTCACCAGGTGTAGAAAGAAACATCGTTGAAAAGATATCGGCAAACTTCAGCAGAGAAAGAGCGATTCGCACACTGCAGCACAGTGTGAAGTAGAGAATGAACTGGTTTGCTGAAAGTGGAAAAGGACTCACCTATCTTCAACTCATTTCAGTTCTCTGAATCAACCAATCAGCAAATTTTACAAACAGAAGAAAAGTAATTCAACTCTCATAAAGTGTAAACGCTTGATTCAACTTAGTTTCGACTTGTCTATGCGTGTTATCGCAGAATTCGATCACTGTTCAGTTTTCTTCAGTAACCGATCAGATAACACGAAGCGGAAAGCAAACAGCTCAAACTATCTCAAATCGTTTTAAGCGATGTCTAATAACTGCAGTGACGTCATGCTACTTGCCTTAACACGTTTAGACATTCACCTGCAGCCATTGCCACTCGGATACGCAAAAGTTCTCAAAATTCCTGACGTCATCCATCTCTATTTCACTGCCGTTCCACCAAATTCGGAGTTTTATTTCAATTCGAAAAATTAAAACAGCAGCGAACAGCTCATCTCTAAACTTTTAAGCATCGAACAGCAGCAAACAACTCTTCTTTAAATATTTAAAGACTTGTTTTGAGATTTATTACAGTTTCAATCGATAGATGGAGGCACGAGCGTTGGTAAATTTAAATAGATTATATTTCCGCGTTTTAGATTTCCAACAGGTCTAGTGCTCAGAACACTGGACATAGCAGTGGATGTTGGCGGGTTCGAAATGCACCTGAGACTTTCGAAATTTTGTCAAGTCTGCGTATTGGAATCGTGCAAAGCAAGTTCAATTAAAAAAAACAGTTCATTAGATTAATAAAAATAATTATGCTGTAATTAAGGACTTCAAATTAATGATTTGCGAAAATCTGGGTTAAACTTCAGAAATGACGCCATTCGCCATAACTCACTTCAGTACATAACAACCCACGTGGTGGACGAAAAATAATACAACTCACTTTACAAGGCAGCTCAAAAAACCCTCAACTCCAAGATGGCGTCATATACTAGAAGGAGAGTATCAACTCGAGGAGATGAAACAGAAGGTGAACAACTCAACTCAGAGGGGAAGAAAAAGGAGGAACGCAGCAGGAGGATAACAACTCTACTCAATTCAGAAGGGAAATGGGGAGCATCTGGAGGGAAAGAACTCAACTCAGAGGGTGACGAAAAGGGGAGGGGGAGCAGTAGGACGAGAACAACTCATCTCTGCCGCACATATACCCACCACTTACTATTAATAGCATTAGAATTGATGCTAAATAACGGCACAAGTCAATTTTTTTTCTGTCTCATAATTCATTTGGTTTTAAAGATACAATTATGCAGGGGTTTTTCTAATTTATTAAAATTTATTTGCATGTGTGTTGGTATTCAGTTAAGTGCTATTTTTTACATATTTTTACTTCCTTTTAAACCATATTTGCACACATACGAACAGTTGATCTTGTAACGTTTCTCCTTTTCCCTCATATGGTCAAAGGCATTCAGACAAGATGTAACGACTCCCGTTTTCCCACACATAATTAAGTGCATACGGACCTCCAGATGTGGATCATATTCACTAGGAGAGTCATTGTATCAGGTCTTTTGTTACTGTCTAGGTGAGGGAACGCAGATGTTTATCCCGTCCTTTCAGATAGATTCATCATATCTTCAAGGAAAACGTCAGAACATCCAGAAACTAAATTTTTTTCCTTTATGTAGAGACTCCTCAAGCCATCAAGAATCGGTCAATCATCAGCAAACATTGTCATTAAGTGTCAAACCCAGGTACACTTCAGCCGGGTTTTCTTGTAATTGACATGTAATTAAGAGGCAGGCGATCACCAAGATGGTCCATTAACAGACACTCTCATGGTCGGGGGTAGACCACTGAGGAAGCTTTGCTGAGCTGCTATTGGGTGATAGGGAACTGAAGTTCACCAATGAGAAAATATGAGGCGAATATCTGAACGAAATAAAATGCAGAATTTTTTTCTAGAGAAAAAAGAGAGCCTTCGAATAAGAATTCGTAGAAACGTCGGCGTGCGGAAAAGTTGTTCCTGATTTTTTTAGAAGCACCGTGTGATTTCGGCTTCTGTGTTAAGATCCGCACGATAAAGATCGGTGAATTTCAGGAGTGGTCCCTGGTGTAGGCGTTTAGAGTTAACAACATATTAGTAGTTTTTTTGTGTGTGTGACTTATTCTCCAGTTTTACCGAGAAACTATTTCGTGACTCAATTGTTTGATTTTTGTAAATAATATTAACCCAGAAGAGAACAAGTTGTTTCTTGTAAATATATTATGCCGTAAATAAAAGAATTATTTTTTACGCTACTTTCTTATTTGGTCGGTCTTGGCCACGATTTTCAATCTAATAAGAGAATATCTTTTGTCATATTATAAATTCTTAAAATTTTGCTTACTAATACGAAGGAATAAGAAAAGCTCAAATGAATATGTCATGACAGTGACATAGTTAATATTTTGTTAATACAAAACGTAAAAATATTTTCATTTTTTATAACATTGGATGCGTGAGCCGATAAGTAAATATAAAAAGCGGAAGAAGTCATCTTGAAACTTTCTCGCAAACTCCAATAAAGATGTTATCTCCGTCCCCCCCATATAAAACTATAGACCTTTGCCTTTCCTATGAATGCCCCGAGTGCTCATATTTTTATTTTTAAGAATATATTACGTGATAAATAAAAAAGACAACAGAACATGAATTTCGGACATGTTTTTTTCAATCGATAGATAACAAAATTTGACCCAGAAATACAAATTTTGTAATTGGATCATATAATAAATTTTATTTATTCATATCTTTGCATTTTTGACTTATCATGTTGAAAAATACGCAAAAGTACAGACTGATAAATGATTAACTCTTTCACAAATTTGGCATACAATTTGCTAGAGATCTATATTTTTACCCCATTTTGTACCTAGTTTCAGTATCTATAGATACTGAAACTGGATACAAAATTTCATTTATCTGAATAGTTGCGTTTTAAAATTATTGCTTTTACAGACCTGCAAAAGTACAAACATAGACGGTCACCCCCTTATTTGAGTTATAGGGTTGAGTCAACTCTTTATTTTTATTGGATTTGGATCAAAATTTAAAATAAAGCTGTAATATAGATGCTACATCTCTATATTTACTTATCTAATGCATTGCGATTTTAAGTTGTCGCTTTTGCATGCATGCGAAAATACAGATAGTCATATCCCTGGTTGGAGTTGGTTCAAAATTTATTACAAACCTAAACTGAAAATACTAATCTGTGTACCAGATTTTACTTGTCCAGCTCTTTTTTTTTTTTTTTTTTTTAACTTACCGCGTTCACTTCTAATCAGAAAGACAGACTTTTTTTTAAATGATTTCGTTCAAAATTTGATTGAAATCTACAAATTTTATGTCAAGACGATACATCAAATTTCATTTTTTCATAACGTTTCAAATTTTTGATAATTTTTAATCAGTCTCTCTATGAATTTCATTAATATTTAAACAAATCTTTCTTAGTCAAATATTAACAATTCAAAATTACTGAAATGTATTACATGTCGTAATCACATAAAGGAATTCAAGGAGAAATTCATCGAAATATTTATCAAACATAAACCATAACAGATACATTCTAAATTGCATAATAATTACAAACTAAAAGAGCTTGAAGAGAGAAAAAATATTTAGAAATTGAACATCGAAAATTGCATTTTTTGAAAGATTTTCTCCTACAGTTGTTAGATCTCAAGAATGGTTTTCAAAGTTTTGATGATTGTTTTTTTTTTTTTTTTTCATATTTTAAATTGATCCCCGTTTTATTAAGATTTTCTGTAACAGCAAATTGAAAGTTCTAAGAATAGAAACCAGCGTATCTGTTGATATTACAGAAAGTATCTCAAACATAATAAAGTCTATTATCTAAATCAAAGCTAAATAAATAAATATAACGATATTCATCACTTATTGGAATAGTTAATAGTGTTTATTAACTATAAATTTTTTACCATGATCATTGGATTCTCAAGCACATGGTAAAGACTGCTCTGAAAGTGCACTAAATTTCTGAATACGACGTTCAGAAGTCTTTTAGATTTAAGAATTAAAAAAAATCGAAATTTTTAGTACTCAATCACATTAGTGGTAATCTTATCAAAATGATTTGTCAACTCATTCCCTAAGGTTTCAAAATGTACTCTGAAGTAAATGTGACTTATGATTCAAAACTTTATATACGACATCTGCAATTTAATATAAATTTGGATTTGACTGCAGCACATTATAATATTAGTTTAAAAGACAAATTGTCCCCAAGGATTTTATGCCTTGCTTGCGATCACTAAGTTTCATTTTGCCGTAAAATTAATTTCAAGGAGAAATAGAATTAGAGAACATTTGAGTCAACATGAGCATTTTAGGGACTCGAATTGTCTTAAATATAAGGACCCAGTTACCAGCTGGTTAACTGTCACCTCAGCATCTTCGCCACTGCCCAAGATAAAAACAATCTTATATTTTACGTACTGGAAACCTGTCAATCCTAAAATTTCTTGAACCCCTTCATTGAAAATTTCCAACTATGTCATTGCAAATAAGATCTGCCTTTATCTGGGTCCTTCCTAGATGCAAAGCTGTAAACTGGTTTGGGGTCCAGCTTATCTAGGAATTACTAATAACGAACAAGCAGATGAAACAACAAAAGCTACGTGGACCACGAATTTAAATATATACACCAGTATCTTTACATTCATTTGATTATCGCCGAAAATTTATACTCCATGAGCAAGGAGACAAAGAGCGTACTCAATGGAACGTTAAAAATATTTTCGTTCCTTTGCAAATCAACAGTGAAACTACAATTATCGTGGAAAAAGAAATCCTCTTTATACGTTTATGTACCAGGCCTTGACATTCAAAAGTTATCCTTTTCAAAGTCGGTTAGGAATGAATCTTCTCCAATCTGCCATCTGTGCGGGGTTGTGGATCTTGCCGATCATTTTCTACTAACATTCAGTGTATTTGACGAGTACAAGAGGAAATTCCGAACTTCCTTTAGTATTGGAAAATTGGATTAGGCTTCCCCAATACAACTAGATGCGTGCTATTTCATCATTCAAGAAATAAGGCTGCTCTGAATTTCCAGCAAAGTATCTATTTATTTTAAGCTAATTATTTGTTTGAAGTGTCATTGGTAAAGCCTGTTTAATCCTGTGACATAAGCCAGTTAAAACATTTATCAACTTCAATTTTGACTATTTTCTGTTGATGGGACTGACAATGTGAAATTAGTCTGCTTTGAGTATGATAACAAGATTTTAGTAATAATTAATGAAATTATTTTAACTATTCCATTAATTGCCATAAAAAATTAACTTAAACCTTGTTTATACGTTATAGTATTGTGAAAAAATTTAGAATACGATATAATGAGTTAAATTAAAAATACTATTTATTGCTCTTTAAAATTATTTATAACTAAAATTTGAATAAAAATATATCGATTAATTTATATTATTAAAATGTAGAAACTTTTAATGAGTTCACTTTTATTAACACTTTTTTGTTTCAGCCCATGTATTTTTATTGGAAGATTTTATCTGTTTGTTATAAAAACTAAATGATAGCAATATGAATGTGAGTGAACCTCCATTGTTTCCTGACAACCGAAAGCTTTAGAGTAGTTTTTCACTGTTAATGAGCTTTTAGTTTTGCAGGTATTATTAGGTATTTTTTAAGCTTAGGTATTTTTTTTCTACCGAACTTTTTCTAGAATATTCGGCAATATAATGTTTTGTAAATTATCTTTGTTTTCTTCCACTTTTGTTTTCTTGGTGTGCAATATTTATCATTATTTGATGCATAAATTATATTGTAAGTTGAGGGGAACTGTGCATAATTTTTTTAAACATGTATTTAGATAAAAAGGTAATGCAAAAATTAGTTAAAATTGTATACATTAAACTCATTAAGTACAGTTTTAATGCTTTGTGATATTTTTAGGCTCCTACTAATGGCTGACTTGGTGAAGGATGAGAAATGTATATTCTGCTCTATTCAAGAGTCTCCAACTGAAAAATTTTATGAAGTGAGAAAATAATAAATTTATTAAAATTAATCATGAAGTAAATCTGGCATTAATACTAGTTTTTTCATTTTCATTACAAAATTCTTCTTGCATCTTTCACTCTTGATACAAACATATTAATTTCAGATTCAGAATAATTGCTTTACGCTTCGTGTTGCTATGTATAGATTGTTTTTTAATATAGTTTCATTGTTAATATGCAATTTAAATTATCATTAGTGCAATTATGCAATATTTGTGTAGAATATCAATGTTTGTGTTTTCTATTCAGTTGCTGCAACCATAGTATGTATTGAATTACTTTACTTTTCCATAACTAGCAATGTTCTTTTGCTTGTTTCAGTGTTCAATACTTGCTTTAAAATCCCGATTGCTCATTGATAATCAATAATATTTAACTATGTTTGTGTGCAAATATGTACGTAAGAAATGTGTTTATCGGCACTAAACTTTAAATTAAAAATAATGACTTCAGAATGCTTTTAATTTTCTTTGAGGTATGAAATTTTATATGAATGACTGAAAAAAATGAACATTATTTTTATAAAAAAAACTTTTGCTTTATTTCTTTTTTTCTGGAGTATATTGTCAATATATGCATCTTTTTTAGTTGAGCAAGTCCAGCCCTTATATTATGAAGTAATTCAAACTTATTAATTTAAAGGTATTATTCTGTTTGAAAAATAATATAAAACTTTTATGCATATGAATACATTGCATAAATCATTATATAATATTGATATTGTTGTGTCATAATTTAATTGATTAGCTTCACATTGATGTATCCGTTTCAATTTCATTAATTTATATCGGATTCTTATATCTTTTTTATATTTTTTTCTTTTAAAAAAAGAATTGTGTTAGTAAATGAAAATTAGAGAGAATATCATAACCTTTAATTCAACTTTCTAATTAGATTGCATCCTCTGGTCAAGCATTGTCTGATTCAACTAAGAATCCATAAAATACTAAAAGGATATAATTTACTATTTTATTTAAAGTATTTGCAGATTAAGTATAATATTTATTTTGAATTGTAGCATAATGTTTTAATAATAATTTGCAGCATAATGTTTTAATATTAGCTTACTTGTTAGATAAGTGATCTCAATGCATACATGGCATACACACATAGTTGTTAAGATATCAACTATATCTATAGAGGACAGTTGGTAGGAATGGGTGGCTCCATTTGTATCTAAATAAAAGATTAGAATCTATTTCTAGTTTTTCCATTAGATAGAGTAGCTATAGCCCCTGGTTTGATCATAATTGTTATACTTGCCATATAATATTATTTGAATTTAAAACAGAAAAACTGATATTTATGCCTCAGGAGTAAATACAAATTTTTATTTTTTCAATACATTTTTGAAGTCTTATTATTTGTAAAATAAAAATTTTTTAAATGTATAATAAACTCAAAGATATACTGTTTACAAACTGACAGTCAATATAAGCTTAAATGTAGCATTCTTTTTGTGATTTGCATTTTAAAGATATATTCTGCTGTGGGAGGAAAGGGACATGCTCGATTACATTTCAATACATACTTTAAATAGATAAATATGCTAACTTTTAAATTTTCCTTAATGTTTATTAATAAAATTAATTGTTGGGATGTTACAATGCAATAGTAAGTTGGTGATTTTAAATTTATTAAAATATGTTAGTTAGTATACATTATTATGCTATAAAGTATTTTATATATTAAATAATATAAAGCAATAATGCACAATAAAAAAACAGCTCTCATTAACCAAAAGAAAAAATAAAATTCCATTATTTTTCAAAAATTTACTTAAGAGCACCAGTGTATCTAAATATGTTTTGTTATTCTTTATTTTTGTTAATAATTATATCATATAAAATATGAATACATACTATAGATCTTTCTGTATCATTTCGCATAAAAAATCATTTTCAGCTTAAAATCATGTTTACCACTTAATTTTAGTTAAGGGATATTCTACTTTAAATATGGTAAAGTAATAAGCAATATTATAAATAATAGCTCTCGTGGTTTAAAAAAAATAAAGTGAACATACTATTAGATTTTTATAAACTCTTTAATTCAGTAACTAAACGAATTAAATGTTTTTAGTAAAGTCTGTCCTACACCTTCCAACTCTTCTCTACTTCATTTATGCATTGATTTAAGAGTTGTTAACATGAATTATGATTTTATATAGTGAATAATATTATGGATTTCTTTTGCTTAATCCGGCCTAATTTTGTTATTTCTGTTGCTTATTTTTTTGTCTTGTTTTTTTTTATACTACCAATATTAATAAAGAATGGTTATTTTTTTAAAAATCAAGAAATCAGTTGTCCAATGGCAATTTATTAATTTGTGTTTAAGGACTAAGGCTTTTTTACCTTTTTATCTTTAAAATCATGTCAAAATATAATTTTATGTGATATAAAATTGCAAATATTTCTTTAAAGAATTTATTATTATTTGAATAAATTTGGTTTTCATTTCAGGATGAAGAATATTTAGCCTTTAAGGATATTAAACCTGCTACATCTTATCATTATTTAATCATCCCACGAAATCACATAAAAAATATCTCCAATTTAACATCATCAGATATTTCTCTTGGTAAGTTTCATTTGTAATATTTGCTGAATCTTTGGAGTTCTATATAGAAGAAAGAGCAGCATAAAGACATGTACATATAATACGTTATTACCAAAATGTACAAAAAACATATTCTATTAGTTGCAAAATAATATACTACCCTAAAAATCAATAAATGTATTAAATAATGCCAAACATTTTGCAATTTAAAATTTCAAAACTCGTTGAAATGGGTAAGGTACAATTAAAATCAGATATGAAAAATTGGTTTCCAAATGCATGGGGCACCAAATTTTAAAATATTATTAGCTTCCTAGGAATAATTTCAAGTAATATTTAAATTTTTGAATTTCTAAATTCATGTATTTTATTTTATTAATCGATTTTATATACTTCTAAATTTATTATAGAATCTTTTCATCTCATGTCATGGATTTCACCAAAACAAAACCAAAATATCATAAAGCTATGAAAATGAAGTTAAAATAGCAAGTTTAATAAGGATTTTGTATCTTTTATTTTTTTCTTCATGGCAAGTATAGCCTGTAGGAGAAAAATTAAACCAAATAACTAAAAATGAAGATATGTTTGAGGGAAAGAGACAATGAAATGAACATATTTGATGTAATTATAATTTAAATTGTGAAAAAAAAATTTCATAATTGTAGGAATAATAAATGAATTTGCCCCCTCTCCCCTATGTTAGGAAGCCTATGCATATTTATGAAATTTGTGCCTGTTTTTTTTTCTGGACGAATTTACAGTACTAGGGTAATAAACAATGAGTAGGAAGTGTGCATTTTTAGAGTTCATTGTTTCTTGCCTTTTTCTTTTAGATATTCTTTTCCAGTGTTAATTTTAAATTTCCTTTTTAAAGATATTTATATATTTTGGTACAAAACTTCTGTAATGTATCAATATATTAATTAATAACATATAAGCATCTTCTCCACAGTCTTTCATCTTACTTTTATTCTGGTGAAATTAAAGCTGATTAGCTCTTGTACATTATCAGAGGGTTTTTGTACCTGAAAACAAATTTTCTATCCTTTGTATAATGCTGAACATTGCTCAGTGAGAGTCCTGACATTGTACAACATTTATTGCTTTTCCCTTTATTGTGTAAATCTGTGTTCTTAGATTCCAACAATTCCCCCCCCCCCCACCTTCCATGCTTCTCTGTCATAGTAGGACATAGTATTTCATGGCCTTGCTAGCAAAAAAAGAATATTCCCATCACCACCTCTACAGATCAGCGATAAAAATCTTTGAACTCATCAGAAAACAATTAAATGAAAATCAATGAAAAAAATATTTCCACTATTCTTGTTTTGAAGACAAATATTCCAGTAATGACCTCAATTTCTTTAAAGGTACTAAAATTCCAATGTTGGATGCAGAATTTTAATTGTAATTCTTAAGATTTGGGGAAAAGTTTATTTAAAAAAAATTTAAAATTCAATAAATTATGCTATAAATTCAAGACAAATTTTTTAGAGAGACTGTTTTTTAATGATGAATTAATTTTTTTTTTCTAAAATCATTATGAATGATAGAAGTGGTAAATAATGGAATCAATTTACAAAAATTTATTTTCTTATTTTTAATTGATATTAATTCTAATACCTTTGCATCAGTAGTATTTTAATGTTATTTAATATTTATTTTGATGTCTTCTAAAACTCAATTTAATTTTTGTTATCATTCAGTATTAAAATTTCTTTTATTGCTTTTTGAAATGCATATTTAATTTTACTTTCTACATCAGAAAAAATGGGAACCAAATAAATTTATGAAGCCCAATATATTATAGTATATATTTTTTCCTTATATTTGGTGTTCTCTCTCTTTGTTTTCTTTTACATATTAAGTTTTAAGATTGTCAAATTTTAGAAGAATCGGCGAAAATATATTTTATGCTTTACTTTGTTCCTGAACTAAGTAATATTTTTAAAGAAATGTCTTAAACAATCTCAGATTGTTGGTCTTTAAAATATTTTTTGGGGAAAATTCTAAAACATATAGTTTAAAAACCTGTATTGTTAAAAGAATATATAATATAATATTTTTTATACATGCCTTCCGTTAAAAAAAAAGGTGATATTGTTTATTTTATCTCAAAATTCAGAAGGGATATAATATATTCGCTTAGTATTTCTTTGTTTTTAGTAAAATAATAAACAGATAAATATTTATTGTATAAAAATAAATATCATCAGATAATTGTAAAATAATTCTATTTATAATACATTTTTATCATAATGGTGATTGTTAAGCTTATTTCTCATTTTTTTAATTGAAGTTTACCTCTAAAAAAATTAAAGGAAAGCAGAAAATATGTTCTTGGAGCATTTTCACCCCTTCTATTTAATATGAAATTTGAACACTTGTTATGTCCATCCTATCTAAATCAATACTAAGATTGAAAGATATCACTCACTTTACTTTTCTAACATTACATATAAACGAAACCAACAGAAATCTGTTTGGAGTGAAATAAGATGTCAACAAAGGTATAACAATATTTTATATCTATTTGATATATAAAAATGAATGAATGAATGAAAGGTGACTTGGTATATATTCTTTTTCAGTAATAAAAGTATATTTTTTTAAAAAATGAAGAAAATAAACGGTAGAGATTCAGTAAATAAGAAAGTAAGAATGGGCTTCAAATTAAAAAAAAAAAAAGAATATTAGAAGATACACATAGGTATACAATTAAGAAGGGGAAATTTATTTTGCATAGTGTTTTTATTATGAATAATTTTCTCCGGTGGGGTTTCAAAATAATTTTGCATCTATGATCTGTTAAAATCTGCATCTGCTGTGATGGGTGGTGTTTTGGGGTTTGAAATTATTTTAATGTCATCTGCAAAAGGAATTTTAGTTTATTTGAGAGACAGTTATTAATTATTTCCCATCAGTTTGGTCATGAAATGATATCATCCACTAGGGAATTTTCCATTTTCGATAGAAAAAGTTTTGACTGGTTTGGTAAATGAGAATTTATTGATTTTTGTTTAATCTGGATGAAATTTCTCCAGGCTTTTCTAATAAGTACTATTCTCTTAAATGAATTAAAATATTCATCTATTTATTTAATTTTGTAACCGAAATCTTTTGCTTTTGAAATGTGAATCACAAATCATTCAAAAAATTTACAGATGCTGCAGAAATGTCTTTTTTTCATTCCTTCTATTGAATCATCGAAACATAATTTTGATATACAGTTATTATCTTTTAATTTTTAACTCCTCTCAAATTAATTGAACTTACAAGAAGAAATTTGGAACTCGCAAGTTTGATGGGGAAACAAAAGATTCCTATCCATAAAAATTAGCTTAATAAATTTTTTAAAAATTATTTGTTAAAATCTATACCTTTATTACATAGATACATCCAGTATTTTTAGTGTTTAGGAAAAAATTCATTTTCATCTTTGATTAACAGAAATATGGTTTTGTTTCATTAATTTTTATTTAATAGTTCAGGATTTTGATTAACTTAGATATTTGTATTTCAGTATTAGTTTTAATTTGTTTGAAAGTTTGAAGATTTTTTAAAATTATTATTTAAATTTAATGTCAAATTCTGTTTTTTAAAATTTATTTCTTTTCTTTTTTTTTTCAGTGAAAAGATTAGTAGAGATTGGTGAAAGAGTTTTAAAGAATAACTCTGCAAGTGTATCTGATGCAAGGTAATTTGTTTTCTAAATAATTCATTTGAAAATAGATAAGAAAATCTAAAATATCTTGTATTAGTTGCAATGATATAAAGAGGAATGTCTGGAAATTATTATTGATGAAATTATGGTAGATGCATTTCAATGCTTCTGCTTTTTTTTTAATAAACGGATTAATGTAATTAATAACGTCCTAGTTGCCAGTAGAAAAAAAAACATAGTATATGATTGATAGCCATTAAAATAATCCTGAATATAATTCTATTGTAAAAATAATTTATAAATTGAACAAAGTTTAATTTAATTGCCAATATTTGATTTTATGTGTTTTGGCCAAAATTAACAGCTTGAACTAATAAATTAATGTCTATTCTAATTTATGACGAATTTTAAAAACATTTAATCTATTGAGATTGAAATCGCAAGTTGTTTGCAGTTAAGGCAAGATATGATTGATAATTGCAAGAATTGCCAAGTTCGATAATTAAAGCATATTTGTATTCGATTTTTAGTTTATAGTTTCGATTTTTACTGAAGTGTCTGAAGGTATTATGGCTATTTTTATTTCAAAATGAAATAGTTTGATTTGAGGCAATGTTAAAAAATGTTGAATATGGCTTGTCAAGAACTGAAGAAAATGCAACAACTGAGTATGCAATATCTGGTTTAGACACTACTTTTGGATACATCAGTCTGACTATAGCTTTCTGTAAGGACTATCCTCTTGTAATTTTTCTGAATGATCAAAACAAATCAAAGATCTATTAAAAAGTGCAGACACATGATTAACAGTTAGTGTGTTAAAGAATTTTGGAATAATTCTGCAATAGTTCTCTTGTCGGATAAAAATTTGAATCATCAAAAACTGTATTTACAGTTTTAAAAAGTAATTTGCTAGTTCTATTCTGATACTGAAGATTTCTTCCGAATTCTTTAAGAATTTATGTAGCTTTCCTTCATGTTTTGCTTCTATAATATTATCATCTACATACAAGATTGAATAGTTAGACATACGTATTTTTGTTGACAAGCAAACAAGGATCACTGTTCAAGATCACACTTTTGTAGGAAGCATTTAATCTTTAGACCAGCACCTGCGGGTGTATTTCAAGCCAGAGATGCTTTTCTTTAGTTTGCAAATTCGGTCTGCGAGTCTTCATATTCTTATTGCTGATTCATGTGGATTTCTTCATTGAAGTTTCTCTTCAAGAATGCACATTTTAACTTCAAATTGTGTCAATTTCAGACTTTTACTGGTAACAACACTAAGTACAGTTCTTATTTTATCTTAAAGGAAAACAAGACTGGATGTTTCATTGTAATAAGTGTAATGTTTTCCGGAAAAACTTCTAACCGTTATCCTAGCCTTTGTAATACTGAATTGTTCCTACAGCGTTTTTCTTAATTTTAAAAACTCAATTTCGAAATGTTTTATGCCTTTTGTTAGATTTACTAATCCCCAGGTTTCAATTTCATTCAATGATTTTAATTGTTGCTTCATAGCAAGATGTTCAATGTTCTGAATGCCAGCCAGTATCTCGAAGGTATCGTATCGTTGTTGTTCTACAATTGGCTCATTACATACAAAAGATTAAATTGAAATTTGCATAACCACTATTTTCAGTGAGCTAGTTGTTTGCCAAAGGCGCCTAGTAATAAAATAAACCAGTCTTTATTTTCATCTACTGATGAACTGTTATCTTTGAAAATCACTCTTCTGCACTTATATGTTTTTGATTAATAAGAAATTTAAATTTTAAAAATGTGGTCACTTATTCACATTGGGTTACCTTGTGGCAAATTATTGTTGTATTCATGTAATCTGACATAATGCATTAGTGATTTGATATGTTACTAACTTAGAAACATTGTCGATTTCTTAATTACTATTTTTAAAATAAGAATTCCAAAAGAATGTGAGAAATAAGAAATATTCATTACTGTGTCTAAGGAAGTTTGTAACTGCATAATTATTGGTATATGTGGAGATGTTTCTTTTCTAAACATGCAGCGACTGATAAAATTCGCGAAAAAATTAAATGTAATTGTTTCAGAATAAATTGCTTCCTTCAAAAATAAACTTGTTCACTTGTATATGTCTTAATAGATTTTTAAAAACTAATTTTATGGGCTGAAAGCTGATATTGGTTTATGCCCATGATTTCTTTTTTGTAAGGTATACAGCGTTATTTATGTTAATGCATTATGCTTGATGTTAAATATCTCTTCTATTGTTAAATTTTGTTATATATTGTTAAACCTTGTAAGTTATTTTAATTTATTTGAGATAAAATGCATATCAATACTCTTGTACATTTACAATAGCTTAATTAAAAATTAGAAATCAGAACCAAATAAGAAATAAAATGAAAATTTTATTCTTTTCCGAAAGCTTTTTTTTATTTGACATTTTCAAGTAAACTTTTTATATAACCTATTTGCAGATTTCAGCAATTATTTTCCATGGTACAAGCATTCCACCCATCCATCTATCTTGGTATCGGTCCCTCTTTGTTGTCTTATGTATGCAAAACCAAGGGTTATGTAGATCGAAAGCTTCCAGAAGGTATTTTATTAACCTGTAGCATGAACACAAGATAATTCTCTTTTTCAACTAAGAGTTTCACAAATTACATTTCTTTCTCCAACATCCATGTTTTCTCTAGTATGACACTCTTTTCCAGTGATATTGTTTGGTTCTGCTATCTCATAGGCACAAAAAAGTTTAATAATTCATAGAGCCAGCCCTTTTGCTAACCAAGTAGAGAGATAATTTTGAAGCTCATGTAAATTATCTATGAGAGCTTAATTTTCATGACCAAAACTGCAGTATGATACTCTTTTTCTTTACAATGATCAATTGACTTCCTGTCTAAGAATAGATGCTAATATTCTCTTATTTTGTTTCCTATCATATAATTTATCTATTTGAGGATCAACTGGTTTTTCAATTTTGAATATTTCATAATATTTCTCACCAAATCGCAAAAAATAATAGAGGAAAAACTGCTTTCTCTTTTGAAACCAGTGCATCAAATAGTATTGAAATTAGTTAAAAATTACAGATGCCTAGCTTTTTTTATTGTTCTGTGTTATTAGTTATTATAGTCAGTTTAAATCATATTATCCTTTCCTTTTTGCAACTTCATTTTCTTTATTCTTATACTTCTTATAATATTGCATTGCAGATATGACTTTGTATTAATATTATGTTTAATTTTTTTATGAAACGGATTTAAACAACTTAAGCTGCATATAGTATTGTATTATGAATCAATTTATTTTTTTTTGTAACTTATGCAATATTTAACTAAGTGGTAGTGTATACATATCTATCTATATTAGGAGCATCACAACTCAAATTTGATCAGTATTAATTTTACATTGCGTTTTAGTAAGCTTCAAATTTTCTTACTAGTATTTGATTTCATGTTACGATGTCTTTATCTAAATAGGTTTGGTTTCCATGTGCCGCCATTTAACAGCATTCAACACTTACATTTACATGTTATATCTCCTGTAAATGAAATGGGTTTCATTAGTAAACTGATATTCAGGCCTGACTCTTACTGGTTTATAACTGTGAGTATATTTTTAAGTTTTTAATTTTTTCAAAGAAGTGGAAGGTTATGTTACATTTGAAGAATCTAATTAATCTTATTCAGATATCTTTGAAATGTTTTTATAAACTATTTGATATGATATTTTTCATAACATATTATATATTTAAAAATTTCTGCATTCGATGATTTAAACTTTGATAAAATAATACACATTTTCTGAGACTAAAGTAAGGAAATCATAAAATAATGCCATAAAATTAATGGAATTTATGCAAAAATATCTAATTGTTTTTTAATTGCACTAATTTTTAACCTGAATTCTTAGTGTTTGCTATGTTATTGCATTTTAATATTTGTTGTATTTTAATTTACATGTATTGAACTTGTCCATCTGTTAGTCTTTTCTGTAGTTCATGGACAGCAGATGTTGTGCAAAGTTTGGTATAATATTATATTTCATAAATCTTTTGTTCAAGTTTTATGATTAAACTTATGTCCTTATTTGTTCAGATAAATTTGGAAATTGAGATAAGGATTGATAATAATTCATCTTCATAAATTTTCTCCCCATTTGCAATAAAAAAATTATATAAAAATATATCTGTAAGCTTTATAGAAATTAAAAAAATGTAACTAAGGAAAGAATAAGGGGGGGGGAGAAAAAAATTGCATTCCTCCCAATCTTTAAGGATTCGAACACTTTATTATTATGTCTCTTTAGATCCTACTCATGTGTACTCAGCAGTGCTTTAAAAAAAATCTAAATAAAAAATATGATTTACAAAATACGATTATCAAATAATCGTATAATAGTATTATTAATAATCGTATCATAGTGTTACAGAAGATTCTAAAAATTGCCACCATTTGTTATATTAAAAGCCTTGTGGTGGTTAATAATGAAATATTGAATGCTTTCAAAGATTACAGTCTTTTCATAGATTTCAGAACTCGTGAGTTAGAGATCTTCCGCAGAGGCTATGGGTTCATGTTGCCCAATCCTTTTTAGGACAGATGTTATCTTTTAGCATGCATACTGATGTCTCTGTCTGCAATTTCTTATGTTCTTCTGTAAAAACTTATATGTTTTGGTATGCCACTTAATAATGTATAAGCTGATCATGAGTGGGATTTTTTTTAAACCATAAACATTATTTGAAAGCAACACTTCATTTTTATAATTAGACTTATATTTATATCATATGTACATCATTCCACAGAATAATGTATTTATCTATTTTTGTATGTCTTAATGAGATGGGTTCTTTAAAAGGAAAGTACAGAATAATAAATTTAGCACAGAATTTCCATCTGTCTTTTTTGTATAATTTTTGTTAATGGATATATCCTTTTGACATGTTACGATTGGGCTTATATCATATTCATAATATCTTGCTCTTTTTAAGAGAAATAATTTAAAACGGTATATACATAGTACATTTCTACTGTTTAACAAAATCTGTCTTATCCATTATTTGCATAAATTTCTTGTACTTTATTTTTTGGTATATTCCCTAAAAATGAGCATTTTAGAAGGGTAGAGAATGTATGTTTTTATACATTTTATGTTTTGAAGAATATATTAATGGTTTTTTTTTTTTTTTTTTTTTTTTTTTTTACTTCAACAAAATGGTATTTGTACTTTCAAGCTACATTTAGAGGCAGTTATCTAAAAATGCTAGGGGCAGAAATTATGTGTTGTTTTTAACAAATGCAAAGAATATTTTTGTTGTGTCGTGTTAAAGGTAAATTTGTGAAGAGATATGAAATTATTATTTACCACTTAACATTTTTATTTATATAACAATAAAAATTAGACCATTCGTAAATTTATTTCCATAGAAATATTGCATTCTAGCCTTAAATAATTCAATTTTCTTACGATCTTTGATTTCACTCTTAGTTTAATCAAAGTGATAACACATTCTCGGAACAGTTAAGGAGTTAAAACTATTTGTATGGTGTAATGTTATCTCATTCTACCATTTCTAATAACAATTTTTATGATTTTTTCCTAATATTTATAATATTAAATTCATATGATTTATTATTTAATGCAAGTTATACAATAAATAATCAAACGTTTGATTGGAAATCTTATTTTCAGATTATTTTTAATGTTCTTTTTTTCTTTGTCTTATAGGCATCTACTTTAATTGAGAAATTAAGTAAAGGTTGCCAGAGAGAAGACTAATATATTTTTGTTTGTAAATGTCTATGCTATTTTTGTAGCATTATTATTTAATAAAGTTATTTTTTGTTCTAGTTCGTGGTTTAAATGCAAAGTTAAAATTTTTGCTATTTGAGCTGGTTTCTTAGCTCATTATTCCTCTATTGCTTCAAAACTTCGCAGAATTTTCATCTTAGTGTAAGTTTTGCTTCAATCCTGGGAAAATCTTCGAATGTTTCGTAAAACCATTATTTTACTGTATATAATTTGTTTTTAAACTGTATATTGAGTTTTGTTTATTAGAGATCTAGAATTGCAAATTTTAAATTGGTGATTTTCAATATGCATGACGGCGCTGTAGATTATGGTTTTGTCAGAATTGTTTTAATGCTGTTAATTCGTATTTAGTGGTTTTGATTCGATAAATCTTGCTTGTTTCTCAATAATTTGGGTTGTATATTCTCCTATTTTTCATGATTTCAGGCAATCTTGTGTGAATTTAGGAGTATTTATGCAAACTTAATTTCGTTTTACGTCTAAAATTTCAGTATTTACAAGCGTGAATTTCCAAAGTTTTAATGCAAAACTTTCTTATTATAGAATATCCTAAGTACATTCAACACTGATTGTGTATGTTTTTGAAGTTCACCAGAGTTAAATGCATTGTCCAGGAATGATCATTATTGTTTTATGCATTAATTTCTGAAAATTGGATGAATTTTCTTGAACATTACTTAAGGAATCGAATTATATATTTTTTTCCTATTATAAGAATTGTAAAACATTCATGAAATTATATATGGAACATCTAGATTTTTTTTTCTTGTTTGTTTTTAAGTTTATTTAAAGAGATTAAATAATTATTAGAAAAAATTATATTGAATTACTTTTAAGAAATGTATAATATACTCAGGAAACATCGATTACTAATAGGAAGTCTGTTACTTTTCATTTTGGGGGGCTTTCCTTTTTTGTTTAGTAATGCGATTTTTTTTTTACTGTAGTTTTTGAGCATATTGCTATCTTTGGCTTTCTTATAGTAATTTGAAATTGGAAAGTACTCAATATAGGTCTGTAGGCTTCTGTGATTAATTGAAGTTTAATTTGTTTCATGTGCATTTTCTGTTTATTTTTGTCTTGTTCGACATAAGATTGCATCATAACTTTGTTAAAACTAAAAATTCATTGAAAAGGACCAAGTTACAAAAAACTGCGGTTTGCACGAATGATACTGTAAAATATTGTTTTCTCTGATAAAAATTTTAATTCTGGAAGTCACTAATGGAGGGCATAGAAACGAAATGTAAAGCAAATTTATGCAAATTAGGCTTTTTATTTTAGTACTTGGATGAACGTAGTTTCTTCATGCAATGCTGGCAGCATAATATCATTACCATATCAAGCGTTTGTTCTTTAAGTTTTGCATGGACGATTTATTATCATTTGTTACATTACAGAAGTTTCCCATGTTAAAATGATTCAAGAAAAGTATTTTTTAATGTCTTGGAATATTGAGCTAATCAAACGCATCAAAGAAATAGGGTATAAAGTAGCAGATCTTCCTTAACAGAGGGGTGCATCAGTGCCTGCTCCAATGTGCTATGGAGGGACATATCTAGTTATCTTCTGGGAGTAGAAGTGCTTATGAAGCTGATAAGATATTGAGGCTGCCTTAATCATAGATTCGGCATATTATTCATAAGTTCTTGCAGTTGCTACATCATTCATTACCACCAAATTTATTGATAGGGAATCTTGTACTTTGAGGATTTTAGCAAAAATTGAGCGAGTACAACAATAGTTGTTTGTTTTGTTGATGAAGCTCACTTTGCATTGACTTTGGCATCTACATTCCGAACAGTAATGAGTTTTTGACTAAGATAATGCATTCTCTTTATATGGTTGTTGAATGTGGCTTCATTGCAGATGTGAAGAGGATTTCTCTGTTCTGGCTGGGAAACTTGCTCTGTGAACCGTATCTCACACTTTTGCCTAAATACGTTCCGATAGCTTTCCATGAAAGATGTGCTGTTCGCAGTAGTCGCCTGGCATTGCAAGTTCCGCGAAGACATTCTTTTTGGATAATTTTTATGATTGATAATTTGAGCCTGTAAGATTGAATAATCCCCATAACAACCAGACATTATTCCAGTAGATTTTTGGGCGAGGGGTTATTTAAAACTTCGCGTGCACATGGCATACCCTGTCATATTGGTAGAACACAAAAATGTTTTTTTGGCAGCCCATAAGGGAAATCTACCCTGATCTGTCTTACTTTTATTATCTTCCAACTTTCGCATTTCGAATTATATTTATTTCATGACGAAAAACCGATCATGGCCCTACCCCATCCGTATAAATCGCAATTTTTTTAAGAGCCTTTTTGAGGAAATTTTTAAATTGTAACGAATTTAGCACTTTTCATACAGGAAAGAATAATATTTCCGTCAATTATTTTTATAAATCTTTATTTTTACTTAAAAAATTCAAGGATTCCCCCCCCCTTTTTTTTTCTTTTTTTCTTCTAAAATTGTGCGATTTTTTTCTTCTTTTATGGAAATTTACGTATATTGTGAAAGAAATTTTCATTCCTCAAAGACAGTTATTGCATTTATATGTATTGATTTTAAACAATACTTTGGAATTTTATGTCTGGAATTAATTAACTAAGGGGTTAACTACTGGAATGTAAAGTGACTTAAATATCCATTTTTATGTGACATGGACTATTCTTAGTATTGTTCCACAATTATGCTATTGAAAATATATTTACTATCACCAAATCTTATTGTATTACATAAAAAAAAGTATCGAATTTCTTTTAATTCTAGAATGCTTTCTATAGATGTATAAAACTTGATTAGAATTTTTAATACACTTCATTATATTTTTGCACAAGTCAAAAATAGTGCAAGCAAGTTGAATGAATTTATTTCACATAAAAACTTATAAGCCCGGCTCATGGCTTATAACATAATTTGAATATTTCGTTGTTCTATTATGTTTTATTTACTCATTTCTAATAAATATCGACCTTCATGTAACTTCTATTTTTCAATTTCAGTATCAGTTTGAAGATTCCAAATTTTTTTAAATGTGTACAATGGAAAAAAAAAAAATGCCATACTTTTCTTTGTAAATAACACGAGATGACAAGGCAAAATTTTCCGATATTAGAAATTAATTTTTACTTTTTTTTTATTTGTACAGCATTAATTAATCCATCTTGAAAGGAATGAGGGTAAAACTATTGTTCGAAAAATAATTTCGATCGCTCATTGAAGTAAACAGGATATTGAAGATGTTTACAAAAGTTTGTTTTACAGTTTCATGCGAAGAATTTACTTTTCTTTTATCTTTGCATTGAATGCACCATTTGTTTTAATTATTTGGGCTTTTATGTTGTATTCCACACAGTTATTATCTGTTCATCACTCTCTTTTTGAATTACAGTGTTTCTTGAAATTGGAACCACTACTTGTGATTAACGGAATTTTTATGCTGCGAAAATAAGTTTCAGTCCATTTGTAAAAATTATTTTACTCATCGATCTTGTTCCAGTTGTCCATATAGAGCTCTCTTTGCCTCTTTGTACTTTGCTAAAAGTTCTGGGAATTCCTTTGTAATTGCTAAATCTACTTTATCCATGGGGCAGCCTCGAAAATAGCTACAGGTTGAAGCCAGAGGTTTGAAATCATAAAGAGGATGTATTTTAAAGAATTCTTTATAAGCAAGTGGATTCGGTATATCACTTCGACTAACATTGGTCATACTTGTAAGTCCATCATAAATGTTATATTCTTTTGGATTTTCTGTTATGAGTTTTGCAACATTTCTTTTGTTGCTGAAAATTGACTTATGTCTATAGTAGGAAGCTAAGTAACAATCTACCATTTTGGCATGATTTCTTACTCGAACAGCGTGTTTTCTGGCATATAATATTTTATTTTCCACTCGTTTTTCTAAAGTGCTTTTTATGTCATAAAGAAAATTCTTTTCTTGATCCGCAAGAAATTTGGCTGGCGCAGAAGGATGATATGGGTGACTTGTTAATGAGACAGCATAAATGAGAGGAGCTTCTGCACCACCCAGCAAAGGAGATAAATTCCAGAAAAGTTGTCCCACTACTCGCATCAAGTCGCTTCGCCGGATACTGTCGGCTTTGTTGAGAAGGAATCGGACATTTTGACCTTGCAGTTGCTCGATCACAGATCCCAGTTCTCCGCCGATGTCTACTTTAGATGGGTCAAGTACCACATATATAGCATCAGCTCGATCAATAAACCACTGAAAGGCAGCATTCAGAGCATAGCCTCTTTCTGTGTTCTTTCTGTTTTCTGCGATGCCGGGAGAATCAAGTATCGTGACCTGTAAATAAAATACTTTAGTTCCTGATGAAAGTCATCCTATTTTAACTAAACATTTTTCATTTATTAAATTCCCTGCTTGTTAGAGCTAACGGCAATCATGCGACAATTCATATATTGTATGAAAATTTTATTGAAATACCAGAATACTTATTGGCTTTCTAATTTATAATAGCTCCGAACTTTCTCGATTTTATCTTGTTATTTTCCCACTCATTCTCTTTTGAGTTGATTGTTTACACTTTTGTTATTCGGAGAATTTTATTGAAAAGGGAGATTTATGTACGTTGCCTCATCGATTCGATTTACTTTTTCGCTGGCATAGGTCTTAAACAAGACTTCAGCTGGCGTGATTTGGAAACAACTTCCGAGAAAATCCTAGTTCGAAAAATTCAGTCTTATTTATATTATCTGTATTCTACACAACGCATAATCCAACGGGTAAGTGCACCTTGGCATAAGCAAGAAATCCCTGGATCGAATCTTTAGACTGGCAACTGTGTTTACTCTCTGGTCAAACTCGGCTTTTTTCGTGATTGTTCATGAAGCCTCACAAATGATACCAGTTGAAATCTTAGACGACGTCATTTGGGCCGAATCGGTCTTTTATGATTTGGAAAGGTTTTATAATCGAAAGAAGCTGAATTATATACTATTTGCAAATCGGATTGATCAAACTAGCAGCCTACAACAGTAATTTTACTACCCGGTAGATAAGCAATAAAATTTTTACCTAAATTATTTTTTATAAATTCCAGCTATACCCTTCAGTGTAAACAAGAATTCATCATTATGCCCTCGATAATAGTGACTTTTCATAAACATCCGGTTTGAGAAGTCTGGTTCTTACTTAAAATTTATGCCATAAAAACTCCCCCATCCTCCCTTTTTTCTCTTATGCATATTTCTAGTTTTAACCTAATCTTCATGGTGAGGGAGGTGTTTGATGCAATTTTCTCCTGTGCTCTTTCTCGTATACGAATTATACAAAGCAAAAGTAATCATCAAAATTCGAAGTTTTGACGAATCTCCACGTTTCAGACTTCCTAGAATCCGAAAAACACATTTTTCGAGTTCTGTCTGTGAATTCAAATATACTTTGATAAAATTGAATCTATGGGAATTGAAAGAGTTAATGAAATCTAAGCTAACGCGATAACTACAAAACGTCAAGGATAGATTTGTGTAGCAAATATGTCCATCTGGGGTTGCTATGCACCCGGGCCCCACCATGATTAAGAATTAAAATAGTGTTCTGAGCAATAATAGCGTTTACACGTACTGAAAGTAGACAAGTTTGTTTCCACTTGGCTAGCTGATCTTCGACTGATGCCGTTAGTAGGCAATGATCCTATAAAAGGGAGGAGGGTGGGAGAAGTGGCGGCGCCCAGAAGTCGAGGCTGAGTTCAAATGATCAGCTATATACTTTTTCTGCATCTAACGTAATATTTTTTATGCGTGCTATTATGTTTGTTTATATTAAGTTGCTCAAACAAAAAGTAAAACGAAGATAAATGAAACGATTAACTCCTAGCAATGCACATCGCATTACTCCTTGACCGGAATGAAAAGAATTAAGGAAGAAGTTTAAATGGAGCAGTCGGCGGAATTGGATATATTCGAAGTTCATAGTATATATTATAGTCTTGTACAAGTGTGCAAAATATTGTTAATATAAGATAAATAGATTTACAATCACTTACCTCACTTACTAGGTTATAGCTTATAGTATAGCATATAATAATTTGATAATTCATTCTATAAACTGATTTATACTGTTAGATATAACCATGTCCACGCCAAGGAAATATCCCTCTGGGCGTCAAAAAAGAAAAAAGAAAAGCTAAACTTGAAGTCACAAGTAGATCTGTTTTCTTGGCTACGAAGTAATTCTGGCAAAGAAATTGAATTGTAATTTCTGAAGTTGAAGCAAACTTCAACTGGAGAAGAAAGTTCAGTGTCAAAGTACACAGTCTAGCAATGAAAATGTTGAAACGGCGAAATTTGTTGAAGAATCGTGTGTTTATACAAATGTGACCGAATCAAAATAATGACGAAAATGACGGTAACAAATATGAGCAAGAGAGTGTAAATGATCCTGGCTTATGGTCAAGTATTATATCTGATAAATTTAGAAAGTTTTATGTTAAAATCGGACCTGTGCAACACAAAGGAGTTTTTGCTAAAAATGCTGAAGGTAGAACATTTTCCACTACATGCTACTTTAAAAGATTGCAAAATGGTGAAACTCAACTTCGCAACTGGTTAATTTATTCAAAGACGCAAGACTCCGTATTTTGTTTTTGTTGTTTACTGTTTTCCAAAAGAAGAGGAAAGGACCAAACTACACGCTTTATAGGTGGCTATAATAACTGGAGAAAGCTGTCAAATGTCATCCAAGATCATGAACGCTCTAGTTGTCATATTAATTTGTTTATTGCTTGGAAAGAATGATTAAAATTACTAAATTTATGTTTGACTATTGACAAAACAAATCAAGTTAATATAAATAAGGAAGCGGCACGGCTCAAATGACTATTTCAAAGAATTGTAGATGCGATTCTATTTTTAGCGTGTAATAATCTTCCACTTCGAGGAACCCACGAAATAATAGGTAAATCTAATAATGGAAACTTTTTAAGTTTAATCGAATTATTAAGTAAATACGATCCTGTGGTAATGGTTCATATAAACAAAAGAATAAATACTAAAAATAGAATTGTGCATCATTTAGCACATAGGTCACAAGAACAAATTATTTCTGCGTTAGGAAATGAAATCCTTAACAAAATTAAACATGATATAAAAGCAGTCGTGTACTACAGCATCCAAATGGATTGTATTCCTGATATTTCCCATAAGGAACAAACTTCAATCATTATTAGATATGTAAATTTTGAAGAGAAAAGGTTAATTATAAATGAGTCATTTACAGGGTTTATTGAAGTAACTGATGTGACTGGTGAAGGACTAGCAAAAACTCGAAAGGAAAGATTAAGCGAACTTGATTGAGATATTATGAATTGTAGAGGGCAAGCATACGACAACGGTAGGAACGTGAAAGGGAAATATAAAGGTGTACAGTCTAGAATACTTTCTCTAAACCCGCATGCAATTTATGTGCCTTGCCTATCACACTCCTTTAATTTATTAATTTGTGATGCCGCTTCCAGCAGTATATATTGTAAAAAAAAAATTGGGATATTGCAACGCTTATATTGCTTATTTTCTGGGTCTACAAAAAGGTGAGGAATTCTACAAAAGAATTTAAACATTATTCTTAAACCATTATGTGACACTCGTTGGGAAGCCAAAATAGATTCGGTTAAAGCTGTGTATACATAGTTTGAACAAACTTGCAATGCCTTAGAAGAATTTATTGATGTAAATAACGATAATATAGCGGTATCCGAAGTTTAAAAGTTTATTAGATACAATACAAGAAATGCCATTTATTTTATATTTAATAGTATGGTTTGCAATATTGTCCAAAATTAATATTATCAATAAACTATTCCAAACAAAAACAATTGTTCTTGACTCGGCTTTCAATTTAGTCAATAAAATTAAAACTGAAATCCAAAATGTAACACATTTTTAGACGAATCAAAAGTGCTAGCACATAATTTGAACATCTCAAAACAGTTTCCTGTAAAACGAATTCGAAAAAGAAAAATATTATATTCCGAATTAGCAGAAGACGCAGTTATAAAAAACCCGGTAGAGGAATTAAGGTGTTATTTTTTTAACACGGTAATTGATACTGTTATTGTACAAATAGAAGATAGAGTTAAAAGTATATCAAATATTATTTCTGATTTCAAATTAGTCACTGATATAAAATTTTTAGAAAAACATGAATTAGAGAAATATTCCAAAAACTTTGTGAAGATTTATAACAAAGATATAGATGAAAACCCAATTCAGTAAATTTGTTTGCTACAGGATTTGATTTTAAATGAAAGAGATGTAAATAACGCACAAGACATATTGCAATACATACTAAATAATTATAATGAGTTATTTCTGTGTTTCTTATGGCACCTAGACAATCCCGCTATTATGAAGACAGCGATTTAAGCCCATAGAGGGTGCGTCTCTTGTTTAAGAATTATTTCTAAATGTATTAACTGTTTTAAAACTTTTCTTTACGTTGCCAGTTACTATAGCAAGTGCTGAGCGCTCTTTCAGTAAATTAAAATTAAAAAAGAATTATCTTCGGTCAAGCATGTGTTCAGAACGCTTAAATGCACTAGCATCAAAAAAGAAATTGCAAAAAATTGTAATTTTTCTGAAGTGATTGATGTATTAGCAAAAACAAAATCACGCATTAAATAAACATGCATTAATAATTTGTGTTCGTGGTTTTTTTTTTTTTTACTTCTCAAAAAATGAGGGCCCCAAATGGCTTCTTGCACCCGGGCCCCTTCATAGAGAAGACCGACTCCGGCAGAGGTTGACCTTCTATTCTCTCATGTATATAAACGCGATAACTCAAAGAGGCAATGAAATTTGTTATGTGACTCTAATTGTAGATCTGTGTCAAATTTTGGCTTCAATTGGTCCAAAAACAAAAGTATGGAAAACACATACATGATTTTCTGGTAAATATATTGGCGATTAATCGCCAAATACCAATCTTCCGCAGTTATTGTTCGTCAATGCCATGCATTTAAAACACAAGTTTTTTTACCATCCTACGAAGCACACAATTCTTGTACGTGAAAATAAAAATCTGCACTCGTGACGTTCACTGCATTGCGGGGTGGGGGGGGACGACAAAGTTTCGGGAATAAACCACTTCCGTTTGGATGTTTCTAGTTGAGAATATATATTAGCTCAATCTACAGTTTAAAAATATTTTACAAGAATTCATATTTTTGTATAAATCTTGAATAAGTATAAATGTGTATATGAAGCTTAATGCGTCCATGCATTTAGAATAAAATGAAAAACAAATACGTTTTCCTATTGAAGACTTAATTCTGGACTACAATGATATTTAACCAGAACTTATATTAATTAAAACCAACATGCATCTATTGAATCGGATGACAGTTATATGACTCCATCATACTTTCTGCAACAAGGGGTGTGGAATGTGAATGCTTCGAAAATGATCAAGAAATCCTTGTCCGAACTTCTGTACTCCGACGTACTTCCAATCAGCTGCCAGTTCGGTTCCACTGACAATCCGTCGTTGAACCCCATAAGTCAAAAGAGTGAAATCCACGTCGGTGATGCCAGTACTACCTAAATAGAGAGGGAAAAGAGATCGATTTTTTACATTTGAATAGGAAATATTATTCAAGTCTTGAACCGTTTTATAATATATCTTTATTAAGTCACAAAGATGCAAGCAAGACTTCTGTTATTTTAATTTAGTTGAGCTTTGAATGATTATTTATGATGACTAGAAATAAAGTTTCAGTATTGTTTTTCGTCGATATTCTTTTGTGTTAAGATGCATGTAGAATCAGGTTTGGATTATAAATAGCTTACTTTTGTTCATGACTTCTTTTCTAAACTAGATTAAGACTTTGTACTATGATTATGCCTTTATCTAAACAATGACTTGAAAGAAATCTTACCTATTTTGAGAGCTGATGGTGTTCTTTCTAAACCTAAAAGGTAATTTATGATCGAAGTCTTGCCAGCGCCCCAAGGACCAAGGAAAAGAAGCATTGGTTTGCTGAATATTTCAGCATCTATAAAGAAACAAAAGCAAATGTTACGGTTTGCGTTCTTCAAATAATTGATTACATTCTTTAAATTGTGAAATAAAATTTATTTTACTTTTTTGCAGAAATAAATGTTATTAATTTTCTATAAATATTTGTTTATATAATGTATGTAATTATGTATGTATGTATGAATAAAGGTAATCTCCTGCTTGGTTTCTAAAAAATCGCATGCTTCGTCCCAGCTCCGGCCAAGCAACAAATAATGTGCTTGGACCCCAATGAAATTTTTAACTTTTAAAACAAATAAAATACATAAAAAATCCAATTTCTCATACAGAAAAGGAATATATACTGCGATATAAATAACAATTCTTATAACAAATCATAATTATTTTGTCACTTTTATATTAAGTGAAAAAAAAATTTAAGTGAAAGGACCGCAGGCACTTAATTCTTTCATGAGATTTCCATCCCGAACTTGAGCTAATGTACGTTCTTATAGTAGAAACTCGAGTTCCCCTCTCCTGATGATGTCGATCTAGGTCTCTAATACCAGCGTGAAACTACTCGTATATAAAAACAGACCTGATCCCTACGCCATCAGGAATGATAGAGCTTTTAAATGACTAAGGCAGGGAGATGTGTTATAAGCAAAGACTTATGTCATTAGCCACGCACTTAACTTATTGTTAAAGATAAAGCGACTTCTTCATGCTTGAAAATTGTTAAGTTTTTCCTTTAATAAATGTTCTATAGCAATACAATATTTCGAATCCAAACGCAAATAAAACATGGTGCAGTTTTGTATCAGAGCCAAAACTTCTGCACCATACCAACGGGAAGACATGTGCTTAGACCCGCTTACTTGGCTGTTGTTCAGTGGAATTGGTTTTAAAATATGGAACCCAAAGCAGCAACCTTATTACAAGGCTGCTGCTGGGGAAAATCACTTTCCTGTCAGAGAAAATTGCTTATCATTGTGAAAATAAACGGAAAAAAATCTTGTAAAAGGATAAAAAATGAATCATTCACAGTCGCAGTTACTAAATACCAATATGCAACGCTAACTTTTCTATGATGATTTCTAAGCGATTATAACAATTTTTATCTATACTTATAATAAAGTTCAATGTGTGTGAATGTGTTGGCGCTCTATAGGCCAGACCGTGCATTTAAAATTAAATATCGTTAATTAATCGATCTTTCAGTTCATTCTGAAGTACTTTTGAATTAAAATAAAACAGAACAAAGGAAATTAAAAATTTCTTATCTGCGTAGCGTTACCCCAACTGGCGTAGAAAATTCCTCATTTGCGTTACCATAATTGGCGTTGAAAATTCACGCATGCGCATTGTGTTCTGATTGTTGACAACTCTATTTTCAACGGATATGGACTTGGTTTTGAATGCTTAACATGTTTTCGACCGATTATTTCAAACGATTGTTTATTTTCTTAGTGTTTGATGCATTTAAAACTAAACATTGTTAATTAATCGATCTGTTCATGATGAATCTGAGAAAATTTTGTTGAAAACCTCATGAGATATTACATAAATTAAGAAAGATATTCTTTAGTGCCCATAAGGTTTAAATACTCAGCAACTCTGTTTTCAGTATTTATATTTAAAAAAATGCTTCGTTTCAGTAAAAAATGTGCTTATATTAATTGTAGATTAATCATTCCCACTTTAATTTAAAGCATAAATTCTACGGGAGCTAACAGAAAATTAGAGAGATACATATTACGTCATGGCTGAAGACCTTTATAATATTACGAGTGAATTATATGACTATCAAAATTTGAAGCTTAAATATTTTGATGAAGAAGCTATTAAAATAGGAGTAACATAAAATATTTAATTATTAAAATTTTAACGAGCATTAAGATTGGCGAACCAGCTGGTCGTTAGTTTTTAATAAAGCAACTGCAATTAATCATTATTTCTTCTCTGTATAAATTTTTGTTGCTTGGGAATGCTGCAAATAAATTTGGCTAGATTTCATAATCTTTATAACAATTTCTGATGCATAACATCATCTAGTTGACCAACTTTAAGTGCACTAGTATAAGAGACAAGAGTTTGTGTTTTTCTAAATGTTTTACTTATGTTGACCTTTATATACTTAATTTTTATTATAAGTCAAGGCGGGCATACTTAACCCTTGGCATTTATCAAATTTTTTACGTAATGATTATTAATTTTTAAGGTTTGCATATGATTTATGTTTCGAATGATTAATTTGGCACGATGTTTTATTCATACATTTATTATTGAAAGTTACGCTATATTGTGTCAATATACTAGAAGACAGAGTGAGGAATACTCCCATATTGAATGTTTGATTCCTTAATATTCGTTTTCTTTTTAAGTAAATTGTATGAACAAAAGTATCACACTTTCTGAGGATATTTTGAAAAATAAGCAAATTTGATAAGCTAAAAGGAACCTTACAATTTACCTTGACGATTCAGTCAAGAGGGTGTTTAGGGAACCGATCAGAAATTGATGAAGCTTTGCACAAAAAGCTCGCAAGGATTTCGAGCCTTTCATCTATAGTTTTCGAAAGGAAATATCTTAGTGCGCTTCTGCAAATATAGCGGGTATTTCGAAACAGTATAAAACTCCACCCCATCCCTCAAAAATCCCAAATTTTTCCTATTAAAATGTGGAGTTTTCAACTAGATAATTCAAAATTCATCGAATATAAGGCATTATATTAAAATCTGAAGGAAATTCTAGAAATATGAATATTTTTAGGAAATAAAATTTAATTGCGCATGCGCAATATAATTTAACACATCTTTCATTTCCTAATTTCAAAACTAGATATATAGAACAACTTATATTAAAATTTCAATCGAATACCATTAAAATCCAGAAAGATATCGACGTTTCAGTGAGCTGAATTTCAGAGTTTTTCACAATTTGATCTTGAATTTTTGAATAGTTTTATCAATTCGTAGCATTCATTTCGAGAGGGTCCATTTTTGTTTCAACATAATCGTCTTGCTATTCACAAAGCGTAATCGGATCATTTGACCTCTGCAATTGAAATTCACAGAACATCTGAGATGAATTGGAACATCAAATTCGAACTACAGCAGAAAGACCCACATTAATAACGTGCAATTCCTCCAGAAATATTTCGAAAACTAATGAATAAACTTCCTCTAAGAATATTGCAGCAAAAGGTGACCCAACCTTATATTAGTCATTATGTCTAATTTCTGAAATATTACGTTACATCTTTCACTTGTAAATATGAAGTATATTTCTAACCTTGTATGGAATTCAGTATAATTTTGTTTCACAATTCAAGTTTAAAGAATATCAATTTGGGGAAAATATTCCCAAGCAACTGAAATTCAGCTCACTGCGATGTCAATATCTCTCTAATCTTAGCAGTATTCGACTGGAATTTTTAGCCAAATAAAAGAGCCCATGTGAAGCCAGAAACGACAATGACCTCTCTAGAGTTTTCTTATTTGATTTCAATATTATATTGCAAATGACTGACTCAATTTCTCCTGAACTAGAAACTGATATGGTTTATTGTAGGCTTATTCGAACGCATTGATGGAATGGACAAATTTTTGGTAATGATTGCGTATTGTAGCTAGAAAGATATTCTAACGACGACTGTAGCTCGACTTGAAATCCAGGTATCCTGATGAAATGAAATGAATGTTATCACACATGAGTTTTCTGACCTCATTTTACATGTAGGTTTGAAAAACTTTTTTCCCGATTGGTAGCATTAATCACTTTATCAGCCTGAACTATAGTGCTGGGTTTTAATAGAGTTTTATGATCCATTCTATCCCCCTTTTTTATTTGGCAGATTCGGTCATATACCGGTGTATTCAGTTTTGAAATTATGTAAAGGAAAATATGCATGTGCAGTTAAAATTAATTTGCTAAAATACATTCGAATTTCCGAGAATATTTATAGAATTCCCTTCCGTTAATACATAAAGCTTTAATTATTGTCATATATTCTGTGAATTTCGTATTATCTAGTTGAAAAATGGAAGAAATTTTTTCCCCGAAAGCTTCCAGACATTAAAAGTTTCAAATTAATACCCGCTTTTTGTACAATAGAGGTGGGAGGGAGAGGTAAAATTCTTTCCACCATCAATTTCTGACTGGCCACTAAATGTACTCGTGACAGATTAAAACTGTGAATTAAAATACATTTTTTACATCATCGAAGAAATTCAAAGATAAATCGTTTAGCCATTCGGGGAAAAAATGCATAAATCCGAATGTGTCTGGGTACTTTTCATCACATAATATAGAATTCTTATAGAAATACTACCTATTGCCGTAGAGAGATTTATGTACATTTTCCCTGATCATGTCTTTAAACTCCCAAATCCTTCTTCGTTTGTAGTTATACTGCAAAACTGGAGAATGCCGACTTTAACCGGTGATTGTCAACACATACCAAATATGTCGATGGAAGACCAAATATTTGATTATAATCTTTTACTTTCAGATTATCATCGGTGTATGTCGATAAGCACTGATTTGATTTGGTGGAGGTCGAAAAGAGACAACCAGAAACAAAGATATATGATGTTAAATTTTTGTTATTATATAGGGTGTTGCCGAATTCGACCGACAAATTCACAGGGGTGATAGTAAGCATCAGAAGGATAAAAAATCGCCATACAACAGGGGGACCAAATGACGTTTAGTAGGTGAAAATTGCAAAAATATAGAGAGTCGGAGAACTGTTGGAAACTGTAAAAAATTAATAAAAAAAATTACAAATGGTGTTTCAACAATGATTTTTTAAAAATAAAAGCACATTTTTAAAAGTTTTTTTATTTTATGCTAGTAAAATGCACATTTGATGATGTAAGGGATCGTAAATTACTGAAAATGAAAATGTAGTTTAGAACCATATTTGCAAAAATATTAAAAATTGAAGAAAAATAAAAACTTGACGATGTAAGGAATTTTATATTCTTTCATTTGATGTAAGAGTGTAGTGTGAGAACTGGGGAGTTTTAAAGATATTCAAGAAAAACTAAAATGTGCACCAGAAAACATCGCTACAACATTAGTATCGATGTTCTCAGAGAGCGTTGTCAAATTCGAAAGATAAATTCAGAGCAAGAATAATAGGTATTAAGCAGATGAAAGGTTACCTTAAAACATAGAGTCGCAGGTAACGTTTTTCAATGAAAATCGCAAATCGGGTGGATGTTTGATGCCACACAGAAAGTTGCAGACTTTTCTGCTCGAATTTTATTCTCAGATGAAGCCTGCTTTACGAGACAAAGTGTTTTCAATGCGAATATTTGGTCATTCGAAAATCCCCACATCACTATCTCGTCGAATATTTCTCGTCCAACGAATATTTCACTATCTCGTCGAAGTTTGATATTAATACCTGGACAGAGTCATCTATTTGGACCGTATCATCTGCCCGAACGCCTCAGAAGCACAAAGTACCTTGTTTTCTTCCAGCACGTTCCTCCGGATTTACTGCAGGGAACATGGACAATTCTACGCCAGAACATTTTAGTTAAATTCGTGAAATCTGACATGTTGTTTGCGAAAGAAGTTTAACTACCATCCATTCTGCAATGCTCATTAATAAATACTTGCTCGCTGCTTTTCATTTTCTCGAACGCATGAAAAGTTTACATTCGGGAAGGCTTCTTCTCGATTACCTTCTTCCTAATACTCGCATTCATAGGCCATTCTCTTCGCCAGACTCATTGTCTTCGACGTCTGTTTTCACTGAATGAACGTTACCTGCGACCCTATGTTTTCTGTTAATCTTTCATCTATTAATACCTATTATCCTCGCTCTAAATTTGTCTTTCGAATTTGACAACACTCTGTGCGAACATCGCTACTGATGTCGCAGCGATAATTTTTGGTCCCCATTTGAGTTTTTCTTGAATATCTTTAAAACTCCTCAGTTCACGTTTATATCAAATTAAAGAATATAAAATTCCTTACATTTTCAAGCTTTTAATATTTTTGAAAGTATGTGTTTTAAACTACTTTTTCGTTTTCAGTAATTTACGATCCTCTAGATCATGAAATCTGCATGCTACCTACATGAAAAAAAGTTTTTAATAACGTGCTTTCACTTAAAAAAAATCATACTTGAAACACCATTTTTTATTTATTTATTTTTATTGTTTCCAACAGTTCGACTCCCTATATTTTTGCGATTTTCCCCTATTAAACGTCGTTTGGAACTCCATGTTGTATGGTGATTCTTTATCCTCATGATGCCTTCTATCACCCCTCTAACTTTGTTGGTCGAATTCGGCAACACCCTGTATAAAAATAAGTTATGGAGGTCTAATTCAAAAGTTGATAACTTAAAAAGTAATGGGAATTTTTTGAAACGGTTTTTTATGAATGATAAAGAAATGCTTGAATATTATTACAATCCTTTTGTTTACAAAAAATTGAGATTTGGGGGTATTGGATCGACTTAATAATAAAGTCTGATTTAAAAACGTAGCAAAAATATTTTTATTCTGGGAGGTTATTGCAGAAAAGTCCATTACAGTATAAATGCCAAATTCTTTAATGGCTAAACTAAAATCTTAAAACCAATCATTTATCCAAATACATCTACTATCATTATTAAGAAGGCAAGTAATATTGAGCATTCTTTCTTCTTCTCACGCTAGAATCTAAATATGCATGTCAAAATAATAATAATAATAATTTTTAAATCTACCACGGCATCCGGTTAGTCCCACGGTCAAAACTCCTTTACAGAATGACGAACCCCTGTCCTCACTCCTCTCAGCAAGTTTGCGATGTTTTATTGCATTTGAAATACGGAGAAGAAAATGCAAATTTCAGGTATATTCACCATTGGTATATGATGAATGTCAACATTTACCGGTGTAAGTGGATATTTAGAAAATATTTCGTGAATGTTGACATTCTCCAGATTTCGATCGTTCACTCTAACATATATTTCTACCCATGTAACAATATTACTTGTTCTCTAATCTCATAATAGTTTCAAAGTGAATGATGAAAATTCATTTCAAATTTCGGTGAGTGATATGTTGTAAGAAGGATGAAAATCTTGGCTTAGTTCGTAGATAGGTCATCTAGTTCAAAGGGTTGTAAATGGAGGCGAGTTGAAATTTTTATTTCCCCTTGCGATTGAAGACAGAAAAGTAATTCAAATTCGGTGAATTATCGCCACACTATAAAGAACAGCTTCCGTAAGGAAAATATTTCGATAACTCCAATTATTTGGAAATTATAGGCTGAAAATTAATTTTCAGCCCATAAGCTTGGAAAGCTCTCATCAGCTACTTCCTCCTAGTTGAAACCGTTATGAAATTTTCCGTGTAAATATTTTCGGCTTTGCAATCCTGAAATTCGATTCTGCTTACCTCCTAGAACGCGTGTCGTACTGTCTGCATATTTATACAGTAATTCTACGGGTTTGATATGAGTTGTTTCGATCTTCTTGATGTCTCTGAAAACTGACTGGGCTAGTTTCTCTTCCTCCTTCTCCAACCCTGTGCCTATTTCGTCTATGCCCAAAATGACATCGATATGCTCCCTGCTACGAAATGAATGAAGTTCAGGTTCTTCTTCCTCCTCGTAGATATTCTCAATGGAGTCATCTTCCTCCTCTTCTGATTCAGACTCAGCATCTGAAAGATATTTGAAGAAAAAGGAAAAAAGCATTGTTTGATCAGTATACTAAAAAGTATTTTCTTCCAATTCAAAAATTTGTAAATAAGAGCATGAATGGAAAATGCTTAAAGGTCGTGCAATAAAGGCTCTATGCAAATTGGAATTTTAATCGCATTCAAAATATATTTTAATTTTTACTAAATGTTTATTAATTCTTGTTCCTAAAATAATTGAGTTAAAAGGGATATTATCATTGTTTTCTGGCCACATTTTCATCAGAAAAATTATTTCGCTTCTCTAAAATTCAAGAATCAAGAAGAAATTCAAAATGTGTGAAGTTTCTTAGATATTAAAATGCTAAAATATACTTCGCATTTTAAATGACTTCAACGGCATTCGTCATACCTGGACGATACGGAAAATGGATATTATTTTGCCTACCGATCCGAGGCATAAATATTGCTTTTTTAAAAAAGAAATTCAATTTTCTGGTGAATTGGTGGAAATCGTTTCCTACTTGAAGAGGCAAAAATCTTTCGTCAATTGCTGTTCAAATCAAAATCTGAAATAGGGTGCTAGAAGGAAGTTTCGAAAAAGGTGTCCAATCAACATTCACTGGCCAAATGACGTCACTTTTCTTAAAACCAATTTCTTTTCAAGAAGGTGTCATTTCATGTTCAAAAGAGGACTTTCTTCTATGTATCCACAACATGGGTTTCGTTCTAGAGAAAAGAGAATTGATTGATTGGCATATATACAATGTTGGGGGATAAACAGATAGTCAAGGCGATAATGGATTGGGTCTAATATTTGATACACATTGACCATTCTGGTGATAAAATGACGTGTATCTTTTTTAGTTCGTTACGTTTCTGAATTCATATATTCAAGAAACTCCATATAATTTGAAAAATATCCCTAATTTTGCTGTAAAGATGACATATTAAATTTCATCAATTGGATCAGTTTCACAGAAAATAATAATTACATAATAAAAATTATGTTTGAAACAACACAAAATGTGGCACTTTTGATGTCATTCAGGCATCTGTGTCTTTGAGTTATCGCGTGCACACGAATAGACAGACCGACACAGAGTCAATCAGATTTCTAAAATCTTTATCATTCTGGAAATGAAATCTTAATTCAAATTTCAACCTTACAACTTATTGTATTATTGAACTACTTGTAAACTTGCACATAAATGATCGAACATATGGATTTCTCATTGATGGATGTCACTCAAAATTTTGATTGGAATCAACAATTATTGTGTAAATTGTACGTGCTAGTTTCATTATTTTTCCTCTCTGCATTTCTCAATAACCTTATTCTCGGACAGACTTTTGCCTTCTGAGATTGTTTCTCAACAGCTGAAAATTGCTGCACCTTCACAAGTTTGATATTCATGAAAAAAAAATTTCATTTATAAAGCAATTAAAAGATATGGGCCAAACATAAAGAGGCCAAACCAAATAAGCCGGGTCGGAGATGAAAACTATAGGTAGTCGAGGACATAAATTTTGAAACGTGATGGAGTGAGTGGTACCGAAATAAATCAAGTTAATTATTGATTTGTTTGATTAACTTAAGAGTATCGTGTGAAATGTGCAGATGACTTCGCTGCCAGAAATGTATGCGCCAGAAGCCTGGTGTGTTTGAAAGAGTATTCTGACTGTCCATAGCCGCTGGGAGGTGGCCTTTGATCGTGTCACTAAGTACTTCTTGTAATAGGTATTGCTTAATTAATGTTCGGTATTATTTTCATGGTTTCCCCCGCCCCATAATATACCTCCTCTCACATTTTTAACACAAAATCAATCATTACCATTACTGGGCATGAAAAATATTATGCTACGTTTCAAATTTCACATTTGAAACTAATTATCTGAGCTTAATGTTGAAATCATTATAGAATTATTAAATAATTGTTATATTTATGATATCTAATGTAAAAGGGTTACGACAGTAATCTATGATCAGCGGTGACATAGATATAGTATCATGAGAGACCTTTCTGGTAATGCCACACAGCATCAAAATTCAGAGTTAGTATTTTCACCTCGAAAACAGTAGGAGATATCAATCATTGTTTCAATATGAAAAAGTAAGGGACGGATAGAGTGAAGGAATTGTTCGGCATTTTGGTCATCAGTCTGCCATATTTGGAACACATTTTACTCTGCATGTTTATGACATTTGAATAAATAGTAATATCACAGTGCCAATCAAATCGGCATTTTGCAAAATATATACTGACATGTTTTTAAAATAATTTAGTTACCTTTCGGTAACTAAAAATTTGCTGCCTCTGCGAAATCGGAGAAACTGTCTTTGCTCAGCAAAGATCTTGCTTCATATAAATGGGATACTCATATGTGACAAAATCGACTTTGACTCATAGGTTAAAAAACAATTTTGCATCGATAAGTAAATTTATTTGTCGAGTCGATTGAAATCAATGCAATGAGTTGCCAAATGATGAGAAAATGGAAAAGCAACTGCAGATAATTCTTAATGAAAAGATCATCTAAGAAATATTTTAAATATATCATGCATAATTTTCAAATAACAAATGTTTTTTTTTTATTGCCTTTAGACTAGAGCAATTTTTCTGAATTGTATATGCACTAAAATAAGAGATTAACTTTCGTTTCAAAATAACAGAAAGACTCAAAATAAGAAGATGTTAAATCATCAAAAGAAGGAGTTCTTGGTGCCAAACTTCGAGGCTTCCATTTGTTTCATCTATCCTATTTAGTTAGTTTCCCAATCTTGTAATTTTGGTTTCTTTCTTCTCGAATTCAACTACATAAACCAACATTTACATTCATATCATAATTTCTTGATTTGCATATACCTGTACATTAGGGTGGAACTAAAATGGCCTTCATTTTTTTGATATTTAGTTTGGTATTATTGCGGAAACATTGCCTTTTAGGTTCAAAAACAATTTGAAAATATTTGCTTGCAGTATTACATTATCTTGAGGCGCTTGAAATTTAGAAAAAAATCCAAGTTTTTAAAATGGTTCTTTCAAAAATTTTCTTAGATTTTAGTTTGGTAATAGTGCAAAAAGTTGTCTTTTGGATTTAAAAACAATTTTTAAAAATTCTAGTTGCAATACAACAATAACTCGAGGTGCCGCTAAGAGCTTAAACTTTGTATTAAAAAAAATTGGAAAATTATAAACTTTTATAAAATATTTTTATGAATTTTTCGTTCATATAATGTTACAAAAGATGATTTTAAATACATATATAAGCATTAAAATTTGAAAAAATTATTAATTACGAATTATAATAATAATAATAAATATTTTTATGTCTATTTTGCGTTTCTTACTTCTGTATCCTTAATGATTTCAAATGATACAGCTGCAAAATGTTTATTTCTACTTCACTGCCACATTAAACTGTTTTTTAATGAAATTTTAACATATTCACACGTGAGTCAATTTTTGCTCTTATGTATCCTTCTCTTGCGACTAGGGATTGCAATATCGGAACAAAATTTCAATACCGGTATTCGGTATTTTTCAGATCTTAATACCGGGATACCGGTTTTAATACCGGTATTAGAAATTTTAGAAAAAAAAAAAAAAAAGAAAAGACAGGTGTTTCTTTGTTTTATTTGCCAGTTTTATTAGAGAGTGTAAATATCACAAAAAATAATTTGGAACCTATAATTATAAACAGTATATAAAGAATCACAAAAAAGTAAAAGAACATTTTATTTATTTAAATCACAAAAAAGTGTAAATATCACTATTCAGTCTGTGGTACTATTACAAATTTTTGAAAAGTGATCTTAAAAAACATAATGCATCAATTGTACTGTTATTAAGCCTGAAAAGTAATTTTGTGCAAAAATGACCAGCTGTCGAAAATGCTCTTTCGGCATCTTCGCTAGTTGGTGGTACTGTTAGCAATGCGCGATATACTTTTTCCAAGTATTTACCTCTAAATCCCTCATCTTCAAATAAATCGATTTCTCGTCGGATGGTTTTGGACATAGCTGATTTTTGTATTGTATTTTGGTTCGTTGAAATATTTTTATTTGTTGCTAATTCTAATTTTTGTTCAAGAGACAATTCCTTTTCACTATCCACATTAGTATCATCATAATCTTCGATAACTGAACCGAATTCTTCTGAATGCGGATAGGTTTGTGGGTAAAAAAGTTTAAGAAAATTTGCTATAAACTTAATCAGATTTGAATTGGTTATTTTCTTTTCTTCTTTCTCATTTTCATTTTTAAAATCATTATAATTATGTAAATACCATAAGACATTTTCTATTTAGGTATGCCTTTCTTCTGTGCGATTTTTCAATGTAATATATAATTCTTAAGATAGTGATGTGTGCTGTTCTTTCAGTGACTGCAACATGAAATTTATCGTTGCATTAGCTGTTAATAAATTAGAATCTCTCCGACATAATGCCTCAACAGCCAGTTTTATTGGAAGTAGAACTGATACAGTTCTGGATATTAAGTCGAATTCACTATCTGAAAAATAAATTTACAGGTTTAAGTCGATTATTGCTTTTTGGATTGGATTTCTCAGTTTCAAAAATTGTTCTATCATTATCAATCGTTCCAACGTATTTTAGAATCTAATATTAACGTATATTCTGTTTTATTTTCAGTTAGTATATATTTTAGTAATATTTCATCCTCCTTAGTAATATCTTCTTCAACAATTATATTGTCATTATCTTCATTGTCAATATCACTCACACTCTTACTCTCTTCAAAGTTGGAATCTGAGGTTTCTATATCCACAATATTTGGATTCTTCTGTTCTTTATTTTTGTTGTTATAATACATCTATTACTCCTAATTGAATTCCATGAGCATAGCACAATTGCTTATTTGCACCAATCAACTTTCCAACTTTTTTCATAACTGTTGCTCCATCAGTCCTTACGGATACAATATCTTCTTTCAGGGATAATACATGTTTCGCTAATTTAGATTTAAGCCATTAATTAGCTAATTAATTTCTCCCGTTAGGGAGACATAAAAACAAAAATATATACTATTTTGCTATGTTGGCGATTTCTGAACATATAGCGGAGACAATTTTAAAATTTTCTAGTAAATACCGAAAAAAAAAAACGATATTTAAACTTGTGAATATCAGTATTACAAAATTGTACAAATGACTCAAAATACCGTTATTCGGTATCTCGGTATACCGGTATTGCAATCCCTACACTCGACTCAATCACAGACATTTTGAGTCCATTTGGCGTCCAGTTCCACAGCTCTTACCACTGCTTGCATGTGACAAGGAAGCTGGAGAAAGTCGATAACCGAGTCCCCTATAATATTTGGTTCAGCTTCAGATACCTTCTGTATAAAGTCTTTGAGAGAGTCACTGGAAAAATGTTTTAGCAAGGATGGTTCAGTTACGTCATTTTCAAGCCATGAGATCATGTCGATGTAATCCTTTGCATCGAAGTTTACTTTAAACTTCCTGAATCTGACTTTACTTTCTGTTCTTGCTTTTAAAACACGTCTCAAACCAAGTTTTCTTTGAATTTTAAGTTCATCACTTAGCATGGACAAAAGGATATTTTCTGAAGCAGCAAAGGGCCCATTTCTTTGAATAATCTGGTTTATAACGTTCTTGAGATTGTCAGAGAGATAGCGAGAATATGAGATAAAGTTAAAAATCATAAGTACATGAGAGTTTTAACTTAATATTAAACCACACAGGCACCTGGTAGTTTTATATCTTCTTGTCTATTTGTTGGATCTGGCTGTTTTGCCTCTTTTTGTAAAGATTACTATTGCTCTTCAGCGTTGTCATTGTCGTTTGTGATCGTTTCTGATGCACTAATATTTTTTGTCCGTTCTTGATTAAACTTAACTATTATCTGTAGTTCTTTACTCTTTCTTACTTCATTCTTCCTCAAAGCGCTTGGGGTAGCAATATCAATATAAAATATAATCCTTTTCCTGTTAGAGCGTTGATCGTTTAGAACGCTTTATTTAATAACTGGCATGTTTTTTGTTTTTTTTTCTTTAATGCAAGTTAGCGATATCAAATAAACGTCTAACTTTTTCTCTAAATTCTGTGAAGTAGGAATCAAACTTATCTAAACATTTTCTGCTTTTAGACTTTAATAAGTTTTTGTATTTAGCATGATAAGCTTTTATCATTTGTGAAATTCTTTTGCTAGGAGCAACGGGAATAAAAGCTGTTGACCCTATTTGTTCTATTATGAGAATTAAAGTGTCACATATTTCGATTACAGAAGGATCCTTCTCTGAAGCAATTTTGAGGTTATGTCTAATAGAACAGTAGCACTAGATTCGTGAGTTCAACTTCACGCAAATCACCGTATTCCCAAAAATAGAGCCCTCCCATATTTGTCTTGTCTTCACCAATTCAGACTGAGCCAATTTTACTCACAGCAGAGCACACAAGCCCACAAACTAACAAATCAATTACGCTATAGACGGAGCGGAGCCGCCAACTCAGCTGAACTCAGCAAAGCTACTGATTTGAAACCAGCTCTGTCCTTGTAACCGGATGTAGACAAATCTTCGCCTTACCGCAATAACAACGGCTCCAGCGACGACTCAGTGCCATGCCAATGCAGTAGTAAAACTGTTTTTATACTTTTATTCATATGAAAAAGCCTATTTAAAGCTTTTTATTTCATAATCGTGGCACGCAAAAAAATTCATAAAAAGTTGCAAAAAGTGTGTTTTCATGAAACTTTAACGTTCTGTAATATTTTTATAATTTTTATTTATCTTATGTATACCAAAAGGCAACTTTTCCACACTTTTACAAATTGAAAACCGAAAGTTGATTTTTCGTAAAAAATAACATTAAAATGTAGCAAAAATTTCAATTTTATGAAACTTTAACGTCTTTGCGGCGTCTCAAGATCTACTCTAATAATTTTCATATTTATAATTTATTTTATATACACCAAAAGGCAACTTTTCCGCGCTATTACACATTAAAAATCAAAATTTTTTTTTTTTTTTGTTCCATCCTTAATTTACTCGAAAGGTCGCAGGAAGTTTTATAAGTGATTAGCAAGAACAAACAATAATGCCTTAAAATTTCATCAGAAATTCAATAATTGCACCACTTTCAATCAAATCTCTAAGATTTTTTCTTCCTCCTACTTCTTAAATTTTATAACACAAAAAATATATTTGAAATTGAACTTTATTAGAGAAAGGCTTGTAATTTTTCGTGTTTTATGGAAACATTATGCATAATGATATTCTCATGAAACCTTATTGTCTCTGTACACTGAATACTTTGGAGTAAAAGGCGTATATAAAAGTATAATCAAAATAGTAATAGAATAATTAGAATATTCATTATGATTTGGACAAATTTATTCTAGATCCCTTACAAAACATTTCAACCTTTTCAAAAAATGTTTCCTCTCCGGTAAAGGGAAATAACTGAATCAATAAAATCATTCCGAAATTTTTATCAGATATATCATAATTTTTACATTTTGTAAATATTTCTGAAAGAGCATTTAAATTTTCTTCATTTCCAGAATCTTGTGAAAGATAATTTAGTGCACTGTTAACTATATTGACATATTCAAACGCTGTAGTTAATCTTAAGTAATGAACATTTGGATTATTTCATGAGGCTCTTTTATTTAAATACACATTGTATAAACTCAACATTAATGTTTCGTAACGCTGCTTGAAAGGAAATTCTTATATGATAAACATTATTCATGTATTTATAAATTTTGAATAATGTCAAAATACATTTCGCTTTGTTCGTCTATGGTCGCAATCGAATCAGTTGAAAATGAAGCGCATTTGTAAATTAGATAAGACTTGTTTCTTTTTCAACCATCCAAAAATGAGTGCATGAAATGCGCTCCTAAAAGGGTTGGAAAAAATAAGAAATGACATTATTTTGCTACTCAATATCGCTATTTTAGAAATGCGTCCTCTTTTCATTGGGAATGCACACAATATATCTTGAGATTATTTCCAGCATCTCATCCTATTTTTGAGCGATCAAATGAAAATTTCGTTTTTCAGTTTTTTATACCTACATGCTACTTCATTGGAAATCACCCTGTATTGCTGCTATTATTTTGTAATCACTACGATAGAAATAATACAAAGGAAAATAATGTACCTGATGTGCCTTCGGTTTCCTCCGTAGGGGGCGCTTCTTCTTCAGGAGCCTTTTCAATAGCCTTTAAAAAGAGAAACATTTTAGAGGAAATGAAATCAAGACGCTTCGGTTTTGAAGCAACACGGACCTCAATTCTGAGCTTCTCCGAATTGGCGAGGATCTTTGGTTTACCACCACTTAGGAAGAAAGGCTCATTTGCTCGAGGATATATTTTCAGATACTCATTTAATACTTTTGAAAATTCCTTTCTCTTTCGAATTGATCAGTTGAGGATTTATTTTGGATTATTAGTTGAATCTACCATCAGAAGCAATTGAATTTAAGGCACAAATTTCACTATGCTTAGTTATTAGGAAACAAATAATAAAATTTCACTAAAAGGGCTGACAGTTCAGTATAATGAACTTTTTGCCGTTTTCCAACAATCGAATCTTGTTAGAACATAAATATTTCGACACAGTTCGTCTTTTGTGTTTATAGGACTTGAATTTCGTAATCCATTTTTCACTCTCTTTCTGACGTACTTGAGTTTTGAAATTTATATACTTGTGTGTTCACTATAACAATACACTACTAAGATCTTAATTACCAGTATTCATGAATTTCCAACTAAGCGAGGGAGGATTAAAAGACGGCATGAACCTGATGTGTTGTAAATAATTTTTTTTTTTAAATAAAAAAATTATAAATTTTTAGAATATTAACACTTTATCAGTGTAACTGATCAGGTTCTTATCTGTTCCATTAACTTCTTTCTAACAAAAATTGAGTGAATATTATTGTCTCTAAACATGGCTACTTTTCAGTCATGAGCCAAATAAATAAACGTATATTCACAAAGTTAAGGAAATAAAAAAAATTCTCATGAAATAAATCATTAGCAAATTAAAAAATATATTGAAATTTCTATAGAATTGAATATATGTTTTTTCCACACTACTAGACGTATTCAAACAAACCTTGGCACCAATATTTCTTTTGCACCTAGAAAAATGAACTGTGTTATTAAAGGAGATGAAATCGATTTGACGTTTTTTAGCCATATCATCATTCAAAAATTATTTTTACAAAATCAAAAAGTCTCAAATGATAGTTTTTCAGTGATGCCAATTATATTTTCGTAAGATAATTTTTCTAGATGGAATCAATTTTTAAAAATTGTTTTAAATACAATCCTTTTTTTACGTCTCTTCCTCCCGCGCTTTCATCAATGTTCTTCGGACATTCGTCTTTTAAGGATCAAAAGCAAGAATTGATCTTTAAATATTGTGCTGCATTTTGCTAAATTAAACTGTGCTTTCGAATTTTTTTAAAAATATATAGTTAAAGTTCAAGCCTGAAACATGATCATTAATGCCAAATGAGCTCATTAATGATTGTTTCAAGTCAACTTGTGACTTGACAAGTTTGCCACATTTTATTTGGTGTTTCAATTCCAAACCCTAGATTTTTAATATTTGATTCAGCCCTAAAGAAAATTTGAAAATAACTGCTCCTAAAACAGTATGGGTGTGAATGGATTACGAAATCTGCATAAAGCCAAAAATATATATGGTTATTTTCATGCGTTTTGTCATTCTTCTTAATGTATCTTTGCTCCATGAAAGTGATATACTTAAGCCTTTTCTGAATTTTTTTCTCTTTTAATAACAGTTGGTAATAAGATGTGTTTAATTGCATCAAATGTTGAATCAGGGAGGTATTAAGTATTCTTTATTGTCTGCTCTTAAAATTCGTCAATTGAAATTTCATATCTTAAATCTATCAACCTAGTATCTGAACTTGAACTTGAAAGAAGTAAAATATTGGGATTTATAGCATCAATAGTTGTTTACTCTATTTCCAAATGCAAAAAAGTTTTCTCAATCAACACAAACAAACTGAAGTTTCAATCAGTTAACAGCTACAAAGTTGATGCGATTTAGTACATATTCGGGAGTTCCAGTGAAAAGAAGAGATACAATAAGACGGAGTGTACCCGCAATACGGAATGATGATAAAGAAAAGCTTCAACAGAATAGGGTCAATAAAGTTAGTAGATATTGAAGTGCTTTATCGCTTGAAGAGAAACTCGCAGATTGCAGTTATTTTACCCGAAACATTTTTGAAAGAGATATCTTGTTTATCTAACTGTAGAAAAGTCCACAATTTGTCTCTATAATTTGTATACTTTTTGCATGAGGGTATTATGTGTTCAATATCATTAATGCTATTACATTCAGGACAAAGGGGATCATTATGGAGGTTAAAACGATCCTGGTGTTATAATTGTTTTGATGATTAGTCTGGCCAAGACAACATCTTCCCTCTGATTTCATTGCTAGGGATGTCACCTAAAGAAATGAAATATTTACTGTTTCTATAATTAGTGATTGTGAATCGCTTTCTTGAGGCTTAAAATAATATCTTCAGGAGAGATCCATTTAAAATAAAATGTATTTTCTGTCACTTCTTTGGCTAACAAGCTCATTCCAAATTATATTCGAGTGACCAGGTACCCACAGGAAGAATATTTTTGGGTTAAAGTTTCAACTTTGGATACTATTCGTTGAATAATTTTTGGTGACTGGAGAAAAATATTTTTCAGTGATGTGAGTGCAGAATAGCTATCTGTAAGAATCAAACAATATTTTCCAGGAAGAACGAGAACATCTAGTGCTTCAGCAATGGCTAAACTTTCTGCAGTAAAAATGGAATTGATAGGATGTACTCAAAACATTAATTTTTGTATAGAAGAAAAACCAGCAATTGAGATGGCGCTGTTTTGGATTCATCAGTAGCAATGATAAAATGATCAGGAAAGAAATTCCGAATGCATTAATTAAAGTAGCTATTAATTTTAATCAAAAGCAGATTTTTATTTTGAAATTTAAAATCCATAAGGGAAATTTCGAAGTGATTAGAGTTAGTCGATGGGTTTTCAGGCAAGGTGATAATTTGGCTGGTAGAACGCTTCAATTCTTGAGAATAAACAAAATGGATTTTTTGTCTTTGTTAGCTAATTGAATTTCCCGATTATTATGGGAGTACTCTGTTAGAAATGCAGAATCTAAACCCTTGGCTATTTGCTTAATAAAAAACTGGGAAGCTAGTCGCTTGATTTTTTCAGAAAGAATTTCCTGAGAAGCAGTTTTCTGAAGAACAACATTCAAGGTCCATTTTGGGAGCCCTAACACAGGCTGTAGTTTGAATAGTGTTGCATGCTTTGAATTGAGTCTCGGAAAAGCTGTTGATTACTGTGCAACCATATTAAAAATGCCATTACTTGTGATAATAATATCTTTAGTTCTGGGGCCATGGTTATTTGATGTGAATATCTTGAGACGATTTATTTTTTGAAGTGCATGATGTCTAAGATTTTTGAAGATTACTGAGTTCTGATTCTTTTTAGAAAAATGAATACCAAGAAATTTAATCGTTTCATTCCATTTTAAAGGGTGTCCCACGTAAGAAATGTATGGATAAGTTGCAATTGTTTTCTTGGACAATTCAGCTATTACACTTCTCTGGAGTAATCTCTAGTTTCCAATAATTACACCATTTGTATATGTTTTCCATTGTGTTTTGAATATTTTTGATAATAATTTAACAGAAGTGATGGCTACAGAAGACAAAGATATCATCCGCAAAGATAGTACATTCGACCCCTTCTTCCATGGTTTCATGGAAGTCGTGCATAAGTCAAGTCAACCATCTAACTCTCCGACCCGCCTCGGAGGCACACGGATTTAAACCATAAAACTGAATGGCCGGACCGCCGCAACAGCAATTGGCGGGAACTGTGGTTGAGTCCTAAGGGCCGTCACCGGCCACGGTACAACCCTTCCCGAAGGAAGTACGTCCCGTCATCGACGGGAGGAGTCAGATCCCCCACCTATTAGTGTACCCTCCAGGGTGGCGAGATCCAAACACCATGCCGGAAGCATCTCATCCTCATTTCGAGGTGGCCCCCCTGGAGTTGGAAGTCGTGCATAAAGATAACGAACAGAATTGGTGAAAGAACACTGCTTTGAGGTAACCCTTTGTTCAGTGTTCTGTTACTAGGAAGGTAATGTCTTCAGCAAATCTGGAAAATTCTGCATTGAAGGAAGTTGGCAACCACTTTGCCATGTTGCCTGTTATACTAAGCTGTAAGCATTTAAAAATAAGGCTGACGATATGAACAGAATCATAAGCACTTTTGTTATCAAGATTCACAAAAACGAAGGATTTTTTTTTATGTTCGTGAGCTTCTGTGCTTTTTGCCTGAATATTGTAAATTGCAGTTTGGTTATCTCTGAAGAGTATGAACCCATGTAAACTACTGTGCAGCTTTTTGTTACAAGTTAGTAAGTAATGCGTTGACTGAGGATACATTCAAAGACTTTGCAAAAAACTGAGGTTAGGACAATGGGCCTATAGGAAGAAACTTTGGTTTTGTCTTTGTTTGGTTTTAGAATCAGAATAATTAGAGCCTGTTTCCATTGTTTGGGTATGAGAGCCGAATCAAATTGGTTTCAAAATAATTTGAAGTTGATTGTTGTTGAGATCTTTGAACCAGATGACTGGTATATTGTCAGCTCCAGGCGTAGAGTTTTTAGTCTTATGGATTGATTTCTTAAGTACCTAAATTTCGAATTTGCTGTTAAGGAAAGAATTTACTCCAGAAAAATCTAAAGGAATAGGTTCAATATTTGTATTTTTATTAGAAAAGGTCATTGCAAATAACTCACTTTGATGTTCTGGATCGCAAATACAGCGATTATTTTGTATTATAATGTTGGTGTGTTTAGTGTTCGGATTTGTGTGATTCGAAAGCTTATTTAGAATTTAAAAAAAAAAAACATTTTTGGATTAAGAGATATTGCGCAAATTTTTTCCCAATATTTTCTTTTTGCCTTTTTAACATAAAAACGAAACTAACTTGCAAATTTTTTGTGTTTCATACAATCTGTTTCAGAAATGTTTCCGATTGCTTTGTTCTGAAAGTATTCGTTGAGCTTTTCATAATTATGGCAAGAAAGATCCCACCAAGGAAGGTAAGACTTATGCGACAATAGTTTAAACGAAATATTTTGGGTTATTATCTTAGTTGCGTTCACTGTAATTCCTTCAACGGAACGTTGGTTGGCATTATTAAAAAATTCGTGTGTTTATTATGTGATCCTCGTCCAATGAATGGTTTTTAAGTTGCGATTGCAACTATCGGGTTGTGATTGATATTAAAGGTGGAATCCAATACATAACATGATTGTGAATATCAGATGAGCAGGGAGCAATATTGAAGATAGATTGAGTTCTTAAGGAACTGTGCTTGAGAAATAGGAAATGTGATTACGTTAGCCAATCAACGAAATAGTTACTCAGAGCCGATGAACGAGAAGCTCCCCAAAGAGTGTGGTGCAAATTAAAATCGCCGAAGATGGAAGTAGGTGAAGTTAGAGAATCAAAGAAGTGTTTTGCTTGATCAATATCAAAACCTTGTGGAGCATATAAACTAATAATGTTGAATTTGGTATTCTGGAATTGTACTTCGACTGCCAAAAATTCCAAGTTAAAATCTTCTCTAATATTGTTAGGAATTATTCTTCCGCACATGTTAGCAGGAATGCCAATTAGAAGACCACCACCCGATCTATTTGATCTGTGTGTACGGAAAAAAAATTTGTTCGGAGAAGAAAAAAATTTCGGTTTTGGAAAGAAAAATCTTTTGAAAAACCGAAAAGGAAGAGGTAGAAAAAGGACGAATTGAAAGCTAGAGCTTTTTCCATTGCAATTCCATTGCAGAAAGGTAATTAAAAAAGACATTTAAAAGGATTATTTGAAACTGCTCCCACCTTGGGGCTTTAAAAAAGACAAAAAGTAAAAGGGATTCGAAAACCAGACTCGTAAATTCGAACTTGAATTTTGAAAAGGAGGAAAAGCAATCCCATTCTTGAGGAACACAAAAAGCAAAAACAGGAACAAAAAAAGGAAAACGAGCAAAACCCATCCAAAAAAATTTTTTTAACTAAACTTGAAGGACCACCTGCATCTCATTGCATCGGAATGCCCGTAGTTGGAGTCACAACTTATATTGCTTTTTTTTTCTTCCCCCAGGTAATTTGTTTGATTAAAGATGCTGGCAATATTTTACAGTTATTTTTCTACAGTTTTTTGAAAAATTTCAATGAGCATATTTGTTTGTTGTTCTAAATTCTCTGTGTTATTTTTAACTATAGCTTCGATTTTTTGGTTTACAATTTCCTCAACTTCACTTACAGACATGTTTGATTTGACTGCGTTATAATAACTTGATTTTGAGGACTGTTGAAAGAGGCGTTTGTCTTCTCCAGTCGTTAGTAATGTCAATTCTAGCATTTGTTGTTCTCTGATGTAATTCGATGTCGCTGAGTGCGGACCCCGGCAATTTCTGCCCTTTTCGGGACTTTCACTTTGGCCATCACTACATATGTGACCGATCTGTATGGTGCAAATTCTTGTTGGGTGCATGACATTTAATGCATTGCCGTGGTTTGTCTATAAACTTCTGGATTTTTTGGTTCGTAAACCGAATCTTAATGGATTTTGGTAAGTATTGTAACGAGGACAGGTCGAGATGGATTTAACAAATCTTCTCATTTCAATGATTTTTACATCCTCAGCCAAGCGAAGTTTGAGTGGTTATATCAAATATTAAGAATCTGTCCGTCACAGTTTCCCAAATGACATTTGGGAAACGGATGTCAAGAATTTGATCTAAACTTAAAATTTGGGATCCGATGTCGTTCATTGCCTTGTAAATTTCAAATTCAAAATACTGCTGTTTAATGTTGACGTGGATAAGGAATGGGTTCAAACGAGGGATTTTAGCTGCAGTATCTCTGTGGATTTATTCCTAAATATTGTCACGAATAATAAGTTCATTCGTATTGTCCACTTAGTTCCACTCTTCAAGAAGTTTTCGTTATTTAATGTTTGCCGAAGCCTGCATTGTTTCAGGAGACGAATCCGAAACAATAAATGTTTCACAGAGACTTTTCAGCTCTTGAATAAATAAATACAAGAAATTATCAAATGTGCAGAATTTTAATACAAAAAGCTTAGCGAAACAAAAGGAACCAAACTTTGAGAGCACACGTAATCCAGTGTTGTTCAAAACCTTTTTTCCCAACCTAGTATCTGCATCAACTTAGAAATTTCATATTTCTCCCAAAAATATGCTGCCAAATTCTAGTGAGGAGCAGTCTTCACACGTAGAGTAGTAAAGCGCTTCAGAGTAGTAAAGCGCCTATACGGTATGGTTAAGAATATCGTTTATCCGAGAGAGAGTACTAATTATTATTTATTAAAGTTGAGCATTCGAAACTTCTGAAGTGATTGAATATAAGAATTCGAAAATTGTCTGATGTAAAAGTAGAAGCATTTTTTCCTCTTTTATACATTTAGAACAGTTAAAGGCAGGTTTAGTGGCCAGTTCAAAAATAAATAATAACCAGTTCATCGAAAGATGAGCCTCATAATAGGCTCAAACTAACTAAAACCGTCACTGATCATTAGTCAATCAATTGAATCAAATTTTGGTTCCTTACTAATAATGTCCTCTTTTAATGAGTTTGAAATAGAATTTATGTTAATATTTTATAATATTTATAAGTTAAAAACTAAAAAGTGGTAAATAATTAAAATAAAAAGGTTACTTAAAAATTTCATTAATCAAATTATATTTTTACATAAGATACTGCTATTTTATAGCAGATTTAATCGAATTCTCATGTATAAGAATCATATATGTTAACAAGCGCTATTAATTTCGAATCTTTTTGTATTATGAAGCATTACTGTTTAATAGTAATCTTATATTTTGTTAACTTCATCCATAAAGTTGCATTGATTTCAATTTCTGAAGCCAAATATTTTTATGAAAATATAACAAACACCAATAATGGATCTTGCGCATTACAAGAATCGGAAAAAAGCACAACATTAACACGTTGGGATTCTCATCCATTTAATTTGATGCAAAGGGGCCATCTAATTAGATGTCTTTGATATCGTGCCAGTATAATAATAATTTGATTTGTGGCTAGATCTGGCTGATTTGGAGATTTTTATTGCATTCGTTTCAAATTATTGATTCATATACGTAAACAATTTTTATACAAATTCCAGAAGTTTGCTTTTAGAAAAAATAGATAGTTCAATCTCTGTTTCTTGAGTCATAATCTAGCTTTAGAACTATTCGCCTGGAAAATAAATTGACTCGATTTATTTCTTTTCACATGTCGCTTTTACCCCTATCGCTTGGGGAAAAAAATGTCACCTGAACTTCATTGAGTCCGGTGAGGAAAAACAACATTTTAAAGCTATTTCGATCCATAAACACGATAATTCAACAAGATTCTTAAAATCTTTTATACGGTATTTGCATTAAAATTTCTATCAAACCGTCAACGGGAAATCTGTGTACACGAGAAATAATAAATCTTGTTACCAATCTAGGTAAAAAGGAAGACTTTCATAATGCATATTCATATCAAGAATCTTGAAACTTGTGTTAATTTTTAGTTGTTGATGTGATTAGTCATTAATATTTCGATTTCCCTTTTAAGGTTGCCAAAAGGAAAGTGGATCAAAACTTTTGTCAGGGGATTGCTGAAAAAGAACTCCCAAAGCTGATCATTCTCAGAGTAGTAGACTTTTTTTTATACAAGCGTACTTCGTTCCTGCCAATTAGAAGCTAAATTGATGCAGTAGTTCAAAATGGAAAGAACGTACCTTCAACGCAAAATGTGCCTTAACTCTCTTACTTTTTAGCTGATTTAAATATCTATACTAGTGGTACTGAACAGAATAATACTTGATCTACTCCCTCGGTTCTTTTCTAAAACTATCAAAATTATTGATACTAATAAAATTTAAAAAAATCTTAAAAACACTGAATACTCTAATTATTTTAATACTGCTTCTAATATATATTTTATTTTTAATAAATGTTTAGGGATATGATAATCAATACTGTTTTTTCTAGTGATGTCTTGTTTTTAAGATTTCATCATTATATTTTTAACGAAAGAATTTTTTTCTCTCTCTTATTTATACTAATAAAAGTGTTTATTAGTTTTATTATTTTCTACATTTTAGTCCTTAATATATTAAATAATTCATTGCTATAGAATCCTATAATGGATTTTCTCAAATTCTTACCAGAATCCTCTTCTCGTGGAAATAGAAATTTAATAAAAACTACTCTATTAACACAATTCTGCAAATATTCGGATAATGTATTGCAATCGAAAAAACAGAGCAGTATAAAATCTCAGAGCTCTAGTAAGGATTGAAAGATCCATTTTTGCAAACATGAAACGTCAGTTAAAAACATGTCAACAGAGTTTTCATTGTTAAAATTTAGGAATATTATGCAAATCTCTCTTCTAATTATAGTTTTAAAATGATATCGGAATGAGTAAGATCATTCTTCTAACCTTGATTGTTTCTAACCTAAACACTCACTCGATCCCATTTTTCAAACTTTCTAGCCATATCATTTTACCTTAGATCAATTTAGGAATTTTAGAGAAGGTAATTTCGAAATCTGTTGAAGAACAAATTTTTTTCTTTGTTGTTACTTTGTATATGCCGCCTACACCCTTATGAATCGCATCCAATAAAATGTCTTAATTGCTATACACAGTATTTTAATTAGATGGAGTGAATCACTGGTGCGAGTCATGTTAATAAACATTTCAATTTGCACACCACATCGTTTTATTTAGTACTTTCCAAAGAATCATTTTTCGGATGATTCTGTTTGAAAATGCTTAACTGCTCAATTAGGCATTTTCAAACTAATTTTTTTTCTAAATAAAGCAACTGAAAATACTAAATTGCTTAAATTTGAATCCGTTTTACAGCTTGAGTAGAAAATATTTTTGAACTTCTATGTATTGTTATCTCCTGCTTCAAACTGGAAATTTTAACACTCGAGATGCATATAGCATTAAGCAAAAGTTTACAATTTCTCTTTCTCTGTATATATATATGTGTGTGTGTGTGTGTAATGCTTTCGAGTCCTGTCGGCTAAATAATATGTAACATATTATTTTGGTTGAATCAGAGTGTAGGTTTTTCAAGCAGTGAAGAGATTTTGTATCTTTAATTTCGTTTTAATATCCATTTCGGGAAAGCATAACAATTAACAAGAAGACGCAGCGCGGCACAAACACAGAAGTAAGAAAAGAAGGCAATAAAGGGCCGAAGGCAATAAAGGGCTTCATCTGAGAATAAAACTCCAGCAGCACCATCTTCCTGTGTGGCATCAAGCATCCAGTGCGTGAACTCCACGCGATTTGGGATTTTCATTGAAAAACGTTACCTGCTACCTTATGTTTTATGGTAACTTTTCATCTACTTAATGCCTATTATCCTTGCTCTGAATTTATCTTTCGAATTTGACAACGCTCTCCGCGAACATCGATACTGATGTTTAGCGATCTTTTCTGATTTACATTTTAGTTTTTCTAGAATATTTTAAAAAGTCCCCAGTTCTCGTACTACACGCTTACATCAAATGAAAGAATATAAAATTCTTCCATTTTCAAGTTTTTATTTTCTTCAAGTTTTAATATGTTTGCAAATATGGATTATAAATTAATTTTTCATTTTCATAATTTACGACTCCCTAGATCATTAAATGTGTATGTTACTAGCATGAAATTTTTTTAAATGTCCTTTCATTTAAATAAATGCATAGTTAATAAAAAATAACAAATGGTGTTTTAATTTTTTACAGTTTCCAACAGTTCTCCGACTCTCTATATTTTTGCGATTTTCACCTACTAAGCGTCGTTTTGTGCCACATGTTGTATGGTGATTTTTTATTCTCCTGATGCCTATTATCCTCCTTCTGCATTTGTCGGTCCAATTTGGCAACACCTTGTGCATATATATATATATATATATATATATATATATATATATATATATAAGTAACCTACCTAAAGCAAGAAATAGTTTAAAAACTAAACTAAAATGAAAACGAAAGCAAAACAATTTCAAAATCGCAACAAAAATTATAATCTATTAAAACAAAACCAAAAATGGAACAGGTAAAAACTTCATAGTATTTAGAGAGCGCAAATGCAGCTACTTCTAAAACACAGATGAACTGATACAAAAGTATAAAAATCAAGTTAAATGGAAAAACAAATAAACCAAAAAAATATTAAAAAAAGATTAAAAAAGGAAGAATCCGGCCTGAAGACTTTTTCAAGGGTCACCCTCAGGCAGGGATTCAAAAAAGGGATTTTTTCTGTTAAGGAAATTCAGACATAACGTCTAATAATGATTCCTTCGTTCTAAAATAAAAAACTATGTAACTACCATTCCAATCTAAACTCTAAAATCTTCAAAAATCTAATTTTCTCACAAGTTAACAGGATCAAAAAGGTTTGCAATAATAAAAACTCCTATATTGAAGCATCAAACCACCTCATTAATAATTTAATTAAAAATGAATTTCCCAAAAATTACTGTAATGTCAATTTTTTAATTAAACAAGGTATGGTTTGGGATTAATCCTTTGGCTTAAATAAAAAATAGAACTTTCCTTGCTTATTTTATCACTCAATAGGTGGCGCTGCGAGCTTACAATTTTTACCTAAATTGCCGTTAGCTTTGTTTTTAATGGGCGGGAATCACAATCGATAGCTTGGGATTTTCTGGACTGTTGGAAGGTATGTTTGCCTTTTCATTATGTTTTTTGCCTTTTCGTTTTTTCTTGTGTGTTTAATTTGTCTGTTTATGGTATTTTGGTTTTTGTTATTGTATTTTTACTTATTAGTGGTTTTTCTTCTAATTGGTTGTTGTGTATTTTCCTTTCTGTTAAAATGGTATATCTCTTAGGCCTAATTTCAGGGGATTTTCGGGTCACGAAGGAATCATTATTAGACGTTATGTCTGAATTTCCTTAACAGAAAAAATCCCTTTTTTGAATCCCTGCCTGAGGGTGACCCTTGAAAAAGTCTTCAGGCCGAATTCTTCCTTTTTTAATCTTTTTTTAATATTTTTTTGGTTTATTTGTTTTTCCATTTAACTTGATTTTTATACTTTTGTATCAGTTCATCTGTGTTTTAGAAGTAGCTGCATTTGCGCTCTCTAAATACTATGAAGTTTTT
>JAPMOR010048039.1:300003-329749 GCA_026543865.1 Argiope aurantia | reverse complement strand
TATATATATATATATATATATATATAAATGCTGCGTATGAAATAAAGAAATGGTGCTCCTTTTAAGCATTCACCATTAAAAATTTGTGTGTGGCAAAGAAATTTTGGTGGAATCAGAGTGCAGGTTTGAAGACATAGACGAGACGTTGAATTTTTAATTTCGTTTTAATATCCATTTTGTGAAAGCATTTTATTTACAAGCAGACTCATTGCGGCACAAAAGCAGTAGTAAGAAAGAAGGGGCCGAAACAAATGATCACTAGTCTTATATAATTTCCGGCCACGCTCCAACTGAATAAACGTGGTGACCATTGATACCTTGGCAAGGGCACAGAAGGAATCACTTTCATTTGATACATAGTACTGATGGCGCATTAGTTTTACAGAGGAATTAATTAAACCAAAAGTGGAATTGGATCACGAAATAAGAGAATATTTTTATAATGAAGTTGCTATGGGCTAAATTAAGACAAAATCTTGAAAATTAATTAAATTTAAATTAGAATTAAAATATCATTACACACACACACACACACACACACACATATATATATATATGACTAAAGGCCTTTATAATATTACGAGTGAATTTATATGACTATCAAAATTTGAAGCTTAAATATTTTGATGAAGAAGCTATTAAAATAGGAGTAACATAAAATATTTAATTATTAAAATTTTAACGAACATTAATATTGGCGAAGTAAAAAAATAATAAAAGCAGTTTCAAATTGTCATTCATCAAATATTTCAAAGCCATAGTTTACTAACTAAATTTCGTAATAGCTCTAAGTATATTACTTACTGGCATTTACATTAGGTACGTCTGTTTAGATATTCTAAAAGAATGAATGTTAACTTCCACTGTACTTTCTTGTATATGAAGCTCAGACAGAGAAAGTATTGGAATCGTTCAAAAATTTCATCTCAAATTTTAACGAAGTATAGACCCTGAATTCGATAAAAACATTTTTTTACTATGCCTGTCCGTCAAGAAAAAAATGTATCAAGTTAAAAGAATGTATTTTGGCTTTGTAATTTCTATATTTTAGGAAAACTTTTTTTTCTTGTGACCTTTTTTAGGAAACATCAAATTTTCGGTAATTAAATTGGCATGAATCTATGAATATGAATCGACAGGAGTTCTACTAAATTCACAATATCACTAATTACAATAAATTAAAAATTTGAAGAAAACTTTTGCGATTCCACAGTTTCAGAAATTTGGATTTCTATTCTACTTTTTCCCGCTGCGGCTATCACCTGAAATAATTCAAAACATTCTTTCTATAGACGTGTGAGATTATCTCTCTTTGGAAACTGTTTCATACAAGATCGGAAAAATTGAAATGCTAGAATCATATGGTAGAAAGAATACATTCTTCTAGAATCATGGGGAAATTCTTTCAGTAAAAACTGATTTAGGGAAATCTTTATTAGCTCTTATCTCTATTATCAATAGGAAGAAAATGTGTGTTTCTCGCTTTTCTGCATTTCATGCGATTTTCTTGTATACTCATAGAAAAAAATAATCGCTTTTTTAGAAAAAACCTTTATGCAATTGCTTTGCATAAACTTACTTTAAAAAATTCCTCTTAGCTATCAGCTAAGTAAAGTTTTTTTTTTTTTTTCAGTTGAATGCTGAAATCGTTTAAAGCTTCACTTGAAATATTTCTTTTGTTTTCGTGCCTTTCAAATACGCAAAACTTAATTTTGAAATTTAGTCAAATTTGCGGTGCATCTTATTCATTTGCTTCTTTAAGCTTATTCAAATTATTATTGTTTTTGACTTAAAGAGCTATTTCGTTCACTTATATTCAGATCTAGTTAGATGACTCCTTTCTTACTCTTTTATATTGGAGAAGTAATAATATAATCTAATAAGATCGTAGATGTCAAAAGGCGTCAGCGGCAGCCAACATGATGAACTATGTCTTTAAGATTTGGTGTCTGTTCTACATTATTATATGATGTCCAAGCGTACCAATTAACTACAAAGACTATGTGTATTGAATTTACATAAACCGTTTAGTTGATACTCGAAATTAGAAAGAGTTGAGTGAATTTCAAATTCAGACTTTTTTTAATCCGTTTTTATTAATCAATACAAAAAAGAGATCAATCAATGAGAAGGGTGTAATGTTTGCAGAGTGAAGTGCTTGATGTGAAAGATGGGACATATTTGTCTTCGAAATTTCTCTTATTTTTCTATTCATTTATGATTTTCATCAACACGAAGTTTTTCATTGGGAAAGCGTTTCATTTGATGTCCTTTTGCTCTTAATTCATTACGAAACAAATGTGCAGTATGCTCTCAAATTCTCTTCACGATTTAAAAAATTACTAAAAATATAACTCATGTCATGATTTTTTAATATAATTTTTTGCAGGTATTCTCCCTCGTTTCTTTGAATTTTTGTGATCGCACCATTTGCAAAACCGTCGTATAGTTCTAACATTTCCTGATATTGCTTTTAGTACGTTAAATGCCGCAGACGTCGCCACTGATTTCTATAAAACAAATTCATTAAAACATCCGTAACTTATTTGTTGCAGATACTATTTCAACGTTATATGTATCGTATAGTAAAAAAACTGAGCGTGTTAACGCTCAGAGATGAGGGTTTTTTTATCTCATCTCTGAACGTGTTAACTCATCAACGTGTTAAGGGGTAATAGTCATGCTAAAATTATCGAAGGATGGAATATTTCCCAAGAGTAGAAGTAGCAAATATGGCTGTAGCATTTGGAGGGGCTGACTGAAATGGATGCAAACTATTGATATGTATTTCGATCCACTAGGCGTTTGCATGGCGACATCAAAAATGACGTAAAGCGTATTCCAAGAGGAAAAGAAAATCGATTCCAAAAGGAGTGAATCGAAGCGATGGACAATCCAAGTGCCAGCATACGAATAATCGCAGCATTTATTCTAAACCAGCGTTTGAAAGATCTTGAACGCAAGTCAAATTTATCGATATCATAAGCAGTGTGAAACAGCTATTGCAGATTGAAGATTACCCATAAAAGATTGCTTTTGTTTATATCCGTAGAAGGGTGCGGCGAACCCCTTTTCTCCTGCTTCATCTTATTCGTAGACGAAAGATATTTTAAAAGGTGCTACAAAGCCAAATTATCTACATTTTTTAAGCCTTCCACCTTATGATGTCTTCAAAAAGCTGCTGAATGACTATTTTTCTGCGATGAAGTTACAACATGATGAATACTCAATATGTTTTCGATATTACATTGCTATCTGATCCGTCACTATGCGACCCATTGCTTCTGGAAATCTGACATGTAACAGTGAAGTACCCTTTATATTTTTAAGCGATTTAGAAATAAGTGGCAATCCAGAAGTCAGTCAAAATTTTAAAAATCAATTATTCACAAACTAATGAAAGGAATTAAAGATGTCCAATTTGTAGGAACATTTATCTCAAAATAACCTGTTGAAATTGTTAATTGATTTCAACTCATAATTAAACGATCCAGTTTATTCTGGACATTTATTATTATTTCCATCCACATCAAAAATGTAAAGGACCCCCGGGATAGATAATCGTGTTGAAGTGTCTACTTTGACTTCATTTCAGATATAAATACCAAACATTCTGTCGTTAACAGGTCATTTCGGTGCAAAGGGTTATTCTATGTTGACATCCTTCAATAGACCTGATTTTTTAGTCGCGGCGCCTTTATGACCTAAAAAATTTCGCAAGAAAGCCTGTCTTTTCAGAAATGTCTCTTGGAACTCTTCAGGATCATTTCTTTAAGAACACAGTGGTCAAGTCTAGAACTTTGGATAGATGCAAGAATTATTCAATAAAGACTCACTGTTGAAATGCTTATTCTTGCAGCTTCTATAATTTGGCACGTAGTTTCACGCAATTAACACACAATAGGATTTCCGTTTAAGTCGGATTCCAATTCTCCTTCCCAATCGCGTTTTCATCCTGCTACTCATGAGTAGTAATAACGTGCAATCTTCGTCTAAAACAGTTTAAAAGAACTGGGAAAAAACCACAATCCGAGAAAAAAAAAACTGCGTGACGGGAATAAAATGGGGTTGAAGGTTTCTCCACTCCGAAAAATATTGCAAACGAAGGAGAACTAACGATAAATTAGAGACGAATTACAATTTTTTGTAGTTAAATTGGAATATCTTTTTGAGTGGTTTTTTCTTCTGAAAACTTTTAAAGAATCTGAAGAAACAAACAAAAAAAAGCATTTCTGCGGCGGCCATTCTACGTGATTCTTTTTATGGAAATTTAAAAAGTCAGGAATTAGTATAAAACACGGACAGCTTCAAGTTCTTAACGAATATCAATAATTGTACCTCCATTTGAAAATATCACTGCGACTTACAGATAGATGCAACACCATCATTTTGATTATTCCTCTCACGGTATCAAAGCCTGGACTCTTCTTTTTGCTTCATTAAAAAGCGTAAAATATTTTCACTCTTAGTAAGAATAGGTTCATGTAATTATAATGATGTCGAAAGATTAAAACATTTCAATAGCCACCCAACATAACGTAACTAGCTATTGATCTGTTCAAAGGTAATAAAACCAGGTGGATTGATTATATTTTAAATTAACTTTTCATAATAACTTTCATAAGTTTTCATAATTTCCATTAAATTATTATTACTTTTAATATAACTGTAATATAAATTGTTAATATATAAATTGCAAATATATAAAATAAATAATTGCAAATATATAAATATCCCACACTTAGATACTTTATCTTTCATGATTTTGCGAATACAGTCTCTTGCAATTATGTAAATTTTGATAAATCTTGGCTCGAAAGGTAAGAAAACCAATCCAAAAACTAATTTCGCGCCTAAAATAAATTATTTAGCTCAAATACTTAAAAGAATGTAATGCTTTTTTTATAGCTAAGTGGGTCGCCTTGATTGACGTCACCCCATTTCAATTATTTCTGAGTAAGATATTTATTTTTTAATTTTGTTGATGAAATTATTTTTACGACAAAGCGCTACGTGGCAACAGTTAATGAACAAGTATTAGATTTTAGATTATCATGCATGGCATATTTTAACGAAAGATTTATGATCCTTAAAGTAAGCAGCAAAATATGTTATTTAGAAAGAAATTTTGTTTGAATACAATTTACTAAAATACTTTATTTTTAAATAATTTTATGTGACTAATTAGAAAAATTTCTCAGACTGGATCAGAAACAGTTGCCTGAATCAGAAAGCTGCTTCATGAACTGGAATCCGAAGGGGAAAAAAAAAAAAAAAAAAAAAAAAAAAAAAAAAAAAAAAAAAAAAAAACCACATCAAAAGTTGCTTAAAAAAAAGATTTTAAAAAAATAATATTAAGTAGTTTAGTATCATTTGTGTGGAAACAAATGAAGGTGAAGTCATACAAAATGCATAAAATGTTATACTTGGATTCAGACATTGTGTATTGACGTTAATAGCAAAATCAAAAACATATTTTTGCTTTAATTCTGCTTAAAGAAAATAGTACACCAATTTGAAAATCAATTTCATGAATTGGATTGTTGACACCATTTTAATATACTACTTTTTTTACTATACTAAACAATATTTCTTAAAATTTTAACTACGTAAAAAAATAAATAATAATTTATTAGAAAATAAATAATCAAAAAATAATTTCTGCCATTATATTTTTACTAACATTATTACTCTGCATAAAAATTTGTTTAGGGGTTCCAAATAAGGTAATCAGCCCCGATTCAATATTAATGGGGGGGTCTTTGTTTACAGTTGCAAGCTACAACGAATGGTGCAGTAGTCCAATGAAAGTCGATGCTTCAATCTGCTAGTTCTTGCAAGCTGGTGTGATGTACTCGTAGGGAAGCGTACCATTTTAACCTTACTACGAATGGTGTAGTAAGTGCCAGATGCAGCAGGCCTTATAGGTATCGCTTGCGGATAGTTCTCCCTGGCATTTGCGCCTTTCGAAGCACGCCCCCCAGGATTGTTACCAAACAATAATATTCCAAAACTAAATAGGAACTGTATTCAGTCATTATGTTGCCTGATGAAACGTCACCTAGTACATACTACTGCTACTCTTGAAATTCGGAAAAGTCGCGGTTTCAATCGAAATTCTCTTCGAAAGTACTACTTGAAGTAAAAAGTTAACCTAGACCAACCGACGTCGCAGGCAAAAATACTATCCAGCTGCATGGATCTACTAAATAAACAAATTCCTTTTAATGCTGAGAATAGTGTGGAAGCGAGGATAGGTGGTACCGGGGACACGATATTTTCGTCCCCGCCGATGACTTAGTAAATATAATGGCACCAAAATCATGTTATTGTTTTCCATATCCCTATTTATATTTCACTTTAAAAAGTAACCTAAACGCTCTCGTGTTCTACCTCTATTAGGCTTCCTATGAAAGACGCCAAAGAAAATCTGTATACTTCTTGCTTCCCTTTTCTACAACTCTGTTTATCTGCGAGCTCAGCTCTTTAATGGAGCACGACATATTGAATATTTGTAAGCCATTGGCCTTGTCTAGCATCTTAAAAGCTAAAGTGCCATCTGATGATTTAAAGTCTGCTGGAAATAAAGTCTGATTTTAACTCAAAATGATCCGACTTCATTTCCATCCTTTCTGTATAACTGCGTCTTTTTATCCTCATTTGTTTGCAAATGACTGATATTTTATTTTGCTGACTACCAAATCATCATTGCAGAGTAAAATATTGCAAATTCAAGCCTCGTATTAATCAAAAATTATATAATCAAAAATCTTTTGATTCAGCAATTTATATAGTATCAATTTATTATTATCATTAGTTTGTAATGCTGCCAATTTAGGTTCTAAAATTTTGGACTAGAATGATTTTATTTCTGTTGAAATAGTGCAATTGAGGGCTATTGTTCGAAATAAGAATCATCAAGGCAATTGCATTCTGTGTTATAAACCACATAAATTAATTTTATTAATATAGATAATTTAATACAATCCGCAGTAAACGAATTAAGGCAAAAAAAGTGTAAAATCTGTGTATATGTTATAAAATTTCACAAGACAAAAATCTAATATTATCAGAATCTAATTTTATTATTACTATATTAGTATCAACACATAACACATTTTGCACATGCATTGATAGTTACAAAATTCACTTAATGCACATAAAACAGGGTGAACAAACAATTGCGGATAGGTTTTATTTGTGAGATTGAAAAGTAAGTGATTAACAAATTAATAGATTTTAAAAGAAGAATGTGAAAAAAAGTCGAACATTCTCTGACACAGCTGAACGAAATACTGACTGAAGAAGTAATGAATGGAATGCTTCAGTTTGTTTTTAATTTAATGAGCAATTGAAAAATGGAACGCTAGAGAATTCAGTGGGTACAAATTACATGTGTACTTACTCTTGGCAATAAAGTAGACTGTCTCTTTCTGAATGATGTATCCATTTTCTTCAAATACCTTTTCTTCATTCTGCTTTCTATAAAGGTATTTCGAAGTGTGATTCTGTTAATTCTCTGAAGATATCATTCCGTTAGCTGAACTTGAACCGTCGCCGAGATTGAAAGTTAGGTTTGTGCGAATATCACCACTAAGATTTTTCAGGTGTTTGTCGAAGATTTTGCAAATAGAACTATAAGAAGTCGAATATAAAGTTTTATCTGGAAATTCGTAATGATGCCTCACTTTGACATTCTGGAGATTTTAGCATGTCGATAGATTTCGACGAATATAACTGCAAAAAGTTAACTTGATCCATCATTTTAGCGAATTAAATGGTTGAACTGCAGTTACAAAGATAGGATTTGTAACCCTTGAAGATTTAAATTTGAGCTCATTAATAATCTATACCTATCTTTTGCGTGGGATTCATCAGAACGTAGTTTAAACTAGGTATGTCTATTTTAATACAGCCCGGATCTGAATCTTAAATGAGGATTCGAACTTTCTACTTTTATTCAAAAACGGTTTGGAAAGTTACTCATTTTATTATTTTGAAATAAAGGTAAACAATATCAAGAGAAAATTTGACTGTTATTATGAATTATATTACGTAATGAAGAGAACATTTGAAATTTTCAAAAGAACTGATTATGTACAGAAAAATTAATTTTCTTGTCATCTGTCAATTTCCTGAAGTTGAAAGGAAGGCTTCTATAAAAGAAAGTAAAACTGAACATGAAAGTAAAAGATCGGATCTAGATAATAAAGGGACAAAAATTTTCTTCAGAAGTGACTATGCGGAGTTTAAGAACTTTTTGCAGACATATTAGAGAAAGAGAGAGCGGATACTGAAAAATGCAATAATTTAATCAAAATTAGAATGACCTATTAGTTATTTGTTACGCTAATTACTTGACCTGCTAGTAATCGAAAAGTTTTGCTTGCGTTTCTATTAATGGCTACTACACAAGGTATAAAGGAGAGAGCTGTATATAGAATGTTGTAGAAATAATGGCCCAAACGTCAGAAGAACCGGAAACTGTTTTCTGTATAGAGCATACGATTACAAAAGTGGAAAATGTGACAATCTTTTTATTACAGAAATGCCTAGAATTAACGATCCACATTTTTGGAGGGGGTTAAAAAGCAGATGATGATGCAGAAGATGAAGACAACATAAAAGATGCCGATGAATTGATGGTGTTTTCATATTTGAACCATACATTCCTTTTAGATTAATGATAAAATGTTCACATTCATACTGTTGCATACTTTGCCTTATTGAGTAGCTCAGTGTTCTTCATGGATGTATAAAAATAATGTATCATGCAACTGGAAACATGAAAAATCCAAATACTGAAAGAAGTTACTTTAGTAACAGAAAGAATCATTTATAATACATATTTGGTTAACAACTTAGCCATTTTTCTTACAAAAAAGATTTGAAAATTACCACTTAAATATTTAAATGTCAAGGGAAAAAACATGAAGTTCTAATTTTGTTCTAATGAATTCTAAATATCTGCTAGCATACAGTAATGCAATTCACGAAGGAATTATTTAACTTATTGATTACTCGTTTTCTAAATTATATCATTAATATTTTTGAACCTCTGTTTTATTAATTAATATTTTGGAAAGTCTGCTTTTTTAATTATATCATTAATATTCTTGTTTACTTATCGATTAGCGCTCTACTATTACAAACTATTTGACTACAGTTGCATCTCGTTCAATTGGAAAAAGATTGAAAAAATACTAAACACTGGAATTTTACAGGAGAAATTCGTTTAAGATAGCAGATATTGTCTGCTTTCTACATTTGTAAATATTGAAATTGAAACTGCGGCTCTGTCTTGGGATTTTTAAACAACACCAGGGAGAATTTCGTATTTTGGCACTTTCTACTCAGGCAAACTTTAGAAAATGTGTTTAACAGTGCAATAGTTTAGAGGATCAGGCTTCGAAGTATAATTTTAGACATTCTTCCATAAATTTAAGAAATCTCACTTTTTCTCATTTGATTTCTTATTAGATTCATTAAATGTACATGTTAGATATCAATTACAGTGAAGAATAATTGATGAATTTATTAGGTACAAATCCATGTTTAGCTTGCATTTTATTTTTCATTCGATTTCTTCATATGGACATACTTCAGAGCCTGGTGACTTCACTGGACAATCATTTCTTCCATTTTCCATCTTAATCAAATAATTGAAAATCCAGTCGGAATTATAAATTGTTTACATGAAAAAAAAAATCCATTCTAGACACGATTAATAGTTACAATAATCTATATTTTATAATTGAGCATATAAGATGCAAGTTCGAAATCAACCGCAATGAAGAATAATTGATGCATTTCAAATTTTTGAGAGTGCATTAGCTTCAAGACACACAGATATAAACATCACAGTATCTGAAAATTCTCAACAAAAAGATTACCGCATAAATATTACAAAGGATTCAAATTATTAGAACTGTCATCTCAAAAAACATACAAAGTTATCATGGATTTGCTGTAACTTAAAAGAGTAAAATTTCAATACGCTAAGAATAGAAATAAATTGTGATGATAGAAGAAATTTATTCCCGGCGTCCTATTTAATTTGGCATAAGAATGTATTTTATGATGAAATAAATTAATTTGTCGAGAAATTTCCATAGCACTTTTCTTTCTTTTTAAAAAATATTTGTTTCGTACTATGAATTTCTAAAAAATGTTCAAGTTGAAACGAATTTTAAGTCATAGATAGAAATTGTCTGAATCTTACAGACTATTTTTCTTTCAAAAATTCTGATTACTTTAATAAAACAGCCAGATATTTCAAATACAAATAATCCCATGGTAAAATGAAAAACCTTAAAGAAATAAAAAGTGTTTATTAAAAAAACAATTAAGGAAGTAAAGATCTTTAAGTATCAAATTAAGAGGAGTCAAATGTCTAATTAAATTTTAAGGAAATAAAAATTATGTTAACCAACGAAATAACTATAGCAAATGTACTTGAGTGTTACCTTGCCATTTTCTTCTGGGATAGTATCACTCTCTTTCTTAGCAGATTCATCCAATGAACTCTTTTCAATTTCCTTTTCTTCGTCCTCACTGTTCTCTTCATCTAAACCCACATCACTTTCTTCATTTTCGGTCGTTTCTTCTTTGGAGTTCGTTTCGATTCCTATCATTTTTTTATTACAGTTAAATTTAATAACTAAAAAGTACAAAATATTGGATAATTTTGGAAGACTTACCATCATTTTCGTCGTTTTCATGCAGGTCCGTGTCATCTTCATTATCATATGCGGATGCTTGAGATGATCTGCTAGAGGCAGTAGGTTCTATTTCATCACTATCTTGTTCATCATCGTTTCTATCTTCAGATTTTTCATCATTTTCGTCATCATCATCATCCTCATTATTATTAACTTCATCTTCGCTTTTGCTTTCCTTGTCTTCATTTTCATTGTCATTTTCAGCTTCTTCCTCTTCATCGGCTTCCTCTTCTTCAGCATTATCGTTGATATTTTCGGTATCTTGTATGTTGCCGTCATCATCATCATTGGTGTCTTTTTCACCGTCTTCATCTACTGCATCATCATCATCTTTATCATTGTCTTCAGTTTCTACATCATCAGTGTTATCTTCATTGTCATCAATTTCTTCGTCATCATTGTTATTTTCTTCGTCATTCGGATCTTCTTCATCTTTGTTATTCGGTCTTTCTAAATGACTGGAATCCTTTTGCTCTATTCTGCTCTCTTTCTCTTCTTCGTTGGAACTGCTTTCGTCAAGATAATTTGAATGAATTTCTTCGGTGGGATTTGAGATTTCTTCTGGTTCTTTTTTGTCCCAATACTGCTCCAAAGCTTTCTCAATGTGAACCCGACATTCTTTCACTCCAGGGGGATGTTTGTCTTCTGACGAAGATTCACAACTCACTAGAAAAAAGAAATAAAATCGATTTGAAAAGTTTTATTTATCTTTTCTATAGACGGGATCGAAAAAATTCATCACTTAAACATGTGGGTAAATAAAAATTTTATGATGAAGTTTTTATTTTTAGGGGTATAAATTTTAAGAGTAGATCAGACATTTAGATGCCATAGAACTTGGGCATTGTAGTTTTACTACAAAATGCTCTTGGCAAGTAAGATAAAATGCACAACAGAGGTTGAATGGAGTACAAATTTAGAACAAGAGAGATACTTACCGCAGCATGACGAAAAATTTTGCAAGTACTGAAAGGAAATCACGAGTTAATACATTTCACATGTTGTTATTCATGCAATTGTCTTGATTTCCATTCAGCTGTTGTAAAATGACTGAACTTATTTATGAGACAGACTAAAGAATTCTATTAATGTTCAGCTGACTGGGTGAAAAGTTACTATTGTGGGGTCCAGATTGCATAACAAATTTCATATGTCTATCTTATTTCATTCACAAACCCACGTAGAGCAAACAATCAGTGCTTTGAATGGATTGAATCCGAAATTTGTCTACAATTCTGATGATAATATTTGAGCTTGTTGTGTTTTTGAATTACCATTTTGACATCCATTTTGTACAAAATTTGAAAGATTATAGCAATGACCAGGAACCAAATTTCATCCTTCCAGCTAATTTGTTTTAACAAGTCTGTAAGGTGACTTTCGTAAAAATTTCAAAATGCCCTTTATGGCGATGATAACACTTCCTTTTCCGGCTATCAGGGGATAAAAATTCCATTGTTGAAGTTTTCATTTGCTTCCAGATGTGGCGAAAACATAACAATAAAAATTCAAACGCTCGATAATAATTTAAAAGAAAAAACAATTTCCTTTAGTTCATTCATTGTTAATTTTAATAAAAATTAATAAATTATTTTCTCATTATATTCTTTATTCCCGAAATAAAATTTATTGGCATCAACAAAAAGCGCCATTTTTTTTGTATAAAAGTAATTGTAAGCACCATTAAAATGAGCTAATATGTAATACGTTCTTTTGCCTTGTCCTGCTTTATGTTTTCAAAGAAGAGATTCCAGGATCGATTTTTCATTCACTTCTTGATATGTTACAGTTTTGAATTTTGCACTCTTATATATTCTTGATGACAATATGTATAATATTTTCAGAACTTATTAATCAATAAACAAAATTAAATTCTGGTTCCAAACTAGTAGTGCCAGTTTATAGAGAATTCTAGAAAAAAATTTATATCAAGATTCCATACTATTTACAATAATGAATTAGAAACTATTGGCAAAAGAAAGAACATTATTAAAATTAAAATAATTTCAACCTTTTGGCATAATAATAAAAGTGTGCTTTAAAGCCCTGTTTTATTAAATATTTTTTGAAATTAAAAACTGCCTGATCATGCTATACAAAAAATAACAAAATATAAATAAGAGCATTAGATAAAGAATTTATTATTATCATAATTCAAAATAAAAGTTGTATTCAAACTGTAAATGTTTGTGCATTCTACATCACAGTATATTTATTTTTTCAAAAGTTAAAAATCAATTATCGATTAATTTAATTAAAATTTGTTTCCTTATGAATGGCACCACCTGACAGTGAATTTGAGAAAAAATATTGATTCCAGAATATTTACGATGTTGAATTATAAATTAAAGACCAAAAAACAAAACAAAAAAAATCTAAAATAAAATAAGCTACTTTTCAGCACACCAATATATATATATATATATTATACAATTATTTCTTATTCAAAATAAAACCAAAAAAGGAACAGGAAAACCTTCATAGTATTTAGAGGATTCTTTTTTTATTTGGTTTATTTGATTTTAATTCTCATATATATATATATATATATATATATATATATATATATATATATTTAAAATTGCTTTTATTCGTCTTATTTATTTTCAATTTCTGAATTTTTATTGCTATTATTATTAAATATTATAAAAAAACAATTTATATTGAAATTCATGTAATTTTTTTCATACGAAAATCAAAATAAACGTATAATGATCCGCAAATTCATTAGTATGAAGGACTTTTAAATATCTATAAATAAGTTTATATTTAACTTAAATCTGAAAATATTTGAACACAATAAAATTTAGCTTCATTAAATCAAAACATTTAAAATGAGTATTGTCTTTTGATTTTGATTTGATTTAACAGTATACTTTCAGATAATTTTTCTTCTTAACTTTGATTATTGTTTAATATTTTACTGGCCATCCTATTGCATTAAGACACATTCCAATTCATTTTTCATTCTTTTTATTAACCAAAACCCTTCTCATCGAATCAAGTAAACCAAACGATCTCATTTGAGTAATAAGTTTGCTCATCAAATTATAGAAGGGATTCAATTCACAGTCATAAAAAGTTTTTCATTTCATTAAGTTTTAGAGAAATCTTTGTTGCTAAAAAATATTTTCATTCTGTAGATTTTTTCATTATTTAAATTATCGATACTAATTCTTTATATTTTATTCATCAAATTTAACGGTAAAAAAATAATGGTTAACGATATCAAAAAATGAAATACTAATTTTTTTTAAAAAAGAAATTGAAATGGCAAACTTTTTTGCCAATCGAAAAGATGAATTATCTCAAAAACTAACAAAATGAAGATTTCTTTCATTCAATTTTTCTAGTTGAATAAGAAATTTCATTATAATCGACTTGTTTTGTTTTCTTAAGGAAATTATACAATGTATTGGAATTCTAGAGTTTTAAATTTCGTACATTTGATTGTTCTCGATAATAAAAAGCTATTTTAATATTTTAAAAACTTAATTACTAGTTAATAAATTAATTTAATTACATTTTAATTATTATTAACTGTTTTGCCCGAGTGCCATACGTGCATCGATTTATTGAATTTTGATAGTTGTAAGCAAAAAATAAACTATTCATAACGATTATAATTTAATATTAAAATGACTTCCAACACATAGATAAGTCAAGTATTCTATGGATTTCCATTTGAATCAAAATAAGAAAATATTCCCAAAATAGAAGGTGTCATCTTATTAGATAGTAAAGAAAATAAAACAGTTAAGTGGTTAAAGCCTTTTTACAAGATTTCTTAAATGTTTAGAATAATGAATTATAAATTAAAGAATAAAAAGTAGAAAATAATTAAAATAAAAAATTATTCTATGACTGGAGTAAAGAGTATATTTTTAAAATCTTTTCTGAAAGAGCATTACTTTGTCTGATTTGAGTATTTAGCATTTGAATCCAAACTTTTATCGTAAGTCAACTTGAGTAGGCTACACGCCACCTAGTTAGTCAGGCATTTGTGGGATTTGTGCCAAGGGTGAGGATGAAACTTGTTGGCATGCCAAGTAAAAAAGAGGTCGTTTGTATAAAAGCAACCATCAAATTAATCAAGTTTATGCCTTTTGCTAGAATTGGAATAAATTCGAACCCTTGAAAATGCAGAGAAGTATATAGGCGCAATTTTATCCTTCGGACAGTCAGAAACAAAAGCATTAAAAAATTGCTAATAATGACTCGTTATTTTATAATTCTGATTTGTCTTCTGCATTTTTGAGAACCTTCGAAGACCTCCGATTTGCTAGTGGCAAATATGAAAGCAACGTTTCGGAAAATTCGAACGAAAGCCTTTTGGAAAGCCTGAGGGAGTATCCACGAAAAACTAAGACTATTCAAAGCACACCAAAATCATTTGAAAATTACCATGAATTAAAACCATTAATATTCTTTACTAAAGGCCTAAAGCAAAGCTGTAAAAAGTAAACAGTTTCAATAATCGGCAGTCCCAACAGTCCCAAACTCCAAAATCTTAACTTTAAACTAATACATAATTAATTTGATCAAAAAATAAACAAGTTACATAAAACTTTTAGAGCAAAATATTTCAGGATCTTCGATATTGATAATTTAAATAAGGGTTAAACTATAAAAATTTCTACATCAAAAGAGAACAAGGATCCATAAAAGTTCAATGTTTTCCCCATAAGTTTAAAATAGTGATATTTTCTTTTCATTTGTCTATAAATGACATTCAATTTCCGCATTCATTATTTTGATTTAAAAATCTATGTTAGTATGTTAAAAATAACGGAATAGTTGGTGAAAATTCCGTTAATGAAATAATTCCCAAAACAAAAATTGAAAAGGGAACGAATTCCTATATCATTTAACTAAAGACTTCGTTTTTCGGAATGATTTCCTTTACAAATTTTTCATTGCTGAGAATACCAATTTGAATTTGAATGCAGTGTAGATGAAAATGAGAAGAACTTTCAATAAATCCTTTACACATTTAATGATTCAAGAAAACAACAATTACAAGTATAATCTCTTTGAAAATCGTAAAATTGAAGACTCGTCTTGAAAAAGGGATTTCAATCAATTACTTTTCGAAATAACATCTTTCAGCCATCAGTAGCATTTTTTTATTGATTTCGAATTGAAATTTATGTCAAGGAGGCTTTTGAAATCTTAACAAAATAATAATCGAATTATCTAAAATAATATCTTTTTCGAATTCAAAAAATACATTTTCCTTTTCATTCATCGTAATAAAATCTGCATGACTTCAATAGAAATGGTTCTGTAAGATTTTGCAATGAATTTCATAGCAACTCGTTAATTGGGTCACAGAACCAGATTTCTGCTCCATGGAGAATTCATTTCTTTGGAATTCCTTTGAAGACTCTTGGAAAATCCTGTTCATTGCAAGAACTATTTCTTGATAGATGAGAGTCAATCTGAAGTTCCAAATATTTAAGAATCATAAAATTAAAACCCGAATATTTAATAGAATTGCCCCTACATCCGAATCATTTTACTATGATTCATTCGATTTTTATTACATATTTTTCACAATATTTCACATCATTTAGATTTCATTACTAAGTGCATTTCTATAGAAAAAGGGATTTCTTTTCAAAAATTTTCTTTCACATCTTTGTTAGTAGTGCATTTTAAGTAAGGAAGTTCAAATGAGCTACAGACTGATGCTTTTTTGAAAGCATACTATATTTAGTACCAAAATGCGATTGTCATTTCTATCCTTATGTCTAAACCAATACTATTTTTTAAAAAGAAGTTATAGGCACTTTAACAATCTATTGCTCTCTATGGTTGGGCTGTTGGAGATTTTAAAGATTTTTTTTTTTTTTTGTAAGAGAAACAGATATTTCTCCCCGAAAAGCAATCTACGCCCCCCCCCCCTTCTAAGGAGATACCTGGGTCCTCGAAGTGGAGTTTTTCAATTTCTCTTCAAATAAACACTTGAAAAGTAAGATTTGTTTTATTTAGAGATTTAAAACTTCAAGTCAGTCGTATAAATAAAAGTTCGGAAAACACTAAGTGCTCGCTTCAAAACTTTTCACTACCACAAATGCAAATGGATTTTTGAAAAGTCAATGTTGAGAAGTGCCAATGATCGACAGAGCACACAAATTTCAAATGACGCTCTTGGCTAACAACGCTGTTCTTACCTAACAAAAGTGACATCTCTCTCTCTCTGTCTGAAATAAAAGCTATAATCAATCGCTCAGTTTTTTTGTTTTTTTTACTGATCAAAACATTACTTTATTAACATGATTAAACAAAAACACATCTGAAGCAGCTCTATTGCCTAATTTTGCAATAAGAATGACTATTAATTATAATAAATAATATCTATTAGTGTATTAAAAATGGAATCCATTTTTTGAACTTTGATATTTTAGTTTGAATAAGCTATGATAACTGAGAAATGACGGTAAATGAAGGAAGGCTCAGGAGTGGAAGAGAAAAACAATGGCCCATTTTTCTATTCATTCAAGTTTTAATAACTTAATATTTTAATAATTTTAAAATTTTACTAGTCTTTCTTTTAATAAATTTAATGAAAACAATGGGTGAAAATGCATTTTTATTAGTGTACAAAAAATTTAATTATTTTTATTTTCTGTTCATTCTTTAATTTCTGGCAATAAATACTATCGAGGCATGAAATGAATTTTTTTCCCTTCTCGAACGGAAAGAAATTTCAATCAAATGAATCGATGAACTGTTAATTAAATACATTAAAATAAAGAGTAGTTATCAACAAAACACAGATTCTAGCACAATAAGTAATGAGTGGCTAATCGAATCGCATATTCTATCTTTACAAACATGATATAAGTTAAATAAAAGTTATACGGTGGCTTTATATGGGCTAATAGAAAACGAGCATTATACACAAAAGCATCCATTTTAAGACTTTATATATATCAAAGAGGTGAATAAACCGCATATACCGAGTTAATTGTTTTAATTTAATGACGCAAGAGCCAAATACAACTCTTTTTACAAGCATATACATAAGTACAAAGTAATAATTAATTAAACTTATAGGATGCAAGAGCAAATATTCTGTAAACATATAAATAATATTCTCTAATAAAATATGAAAAGTCAAAGTCAGTAATAATATTCTAATATAATATGAGTCTTTTTCCTATAGTGTTTAGGAAACAAATTTTCAGCTCAAAGCCTTCCTTATCTCCATAGAGGTTTAGAAGAAAAAGCTTTTTCTGTTTTTTGCAAAAGGCCATGGATGTCCTTCGTTTTGCAATAGAGAACATATTTTAATGTGATTTGGAGAATTGAAGTTTGTTTGAGTGTTGCCCCCATTTGTCAGAGTCTGAACTTTAATATTCATTAAGCAAAACATATGAAACTTAACTTTTAGTTATTATTTGTCTGGAGCAGAAAAAAGGAAATGAAAGGAAAGGAATTGCTCCCTTTTCTTTCGTTGTACATTTAACGCCTAACGAAGACTAAAAGATTTCGAATAATGTCCAAATATGGATCTTTTTATACATCCTGCACTAGCTGACTGTAGCAGCTTTGGGGGAACTAAAGATTAGGAAAGAAAATGTGTCTATTTCTTCATATACATAAATATCTCGAAAATCATACACAATAGTTCACCTCAATACATTAAACCGTTTGATGAGTTTTCAGAACTAAGTTTCTATATATTCTCTAATTAGTATATATTTATTATATATATTAGTATATATATTTCTATATTATTTTATTAAATACCACATTTACGGTTCATTTGCACTAGAAATGATAACTCATTTCAAGGCATTGGATTGTTTACGGTGAGCTGAATTTTTCCAACTTGTTTCTGTACTTAAGAATAAATATTTACTTAAGGGGTGAAATTTCTATTTGAAAGCCGTTCAAAGTAAAGTAGTCGATAAAAATACCTGAAGAAACCAACTGGGAATTTATTGATACTGCACACTTCGAACAAACTTCAAGGACAGTGACTCCCTTAAATCTATGGTCGTCGCTTGAATAAAGTAGGATACTTAACTGCTTCACTGATCATCTTTTCCGAAGTTATCAACAGATACTGCTGATAATGCATCTCCCATCATGCTAGTTTGGTTATCTCAGAGTTTCCAGAAGCAAATAATGGACAATTTGCGACTGCCCAAGAACAAGGAGAGTCTTGAAAGAGATTTTGCCACCAAATGGGAAATAAAATATAGAAAAGAAGACAAAGGATATCAGATGATAGGATCTTTGGAACACCACAAGATTGCATCCCTGATGGCATATAAGAAATCTTAGTTAAAGAACACAAGTTTTTTTTAATTATTTTATTTTAAAAATCCAAAATGTTGAAATCTCCGTTACATTTCTTTAAATACCGTTTGAAAGCCAAAGAGTAAAAAAATAATACAACAATATTTTTTTTAAATATGATTCTTTCTATATTTCTGACTTGATACTTTCGAGTGTCTTGGTAAGGTCATAAACAGTAAAAGAGTTCTAAGTTCCAGACACATCTCAATCTTTTCTTGGTAGAATGCTTAAAAATTCAGATTGCATTGTTAAGAAATATTTTCATACCATTAAATTTTCAACAAATTAATATACATCCTTACATGCTCGTACTCAAAATAATTCTAATCATTGAAGTGTTCAAACTCGAGATTTTGAATTATCTTCATATATTTTAGACTTTCCAGTTTGAAAAATCATCAATTAGTTTATGAACACGATAACTCAAAAATGTCACAAGCTAAAAGCTCGCCAGATCTGCATGTCTTGGACAAAATTCGTCTATCCATGCGAACACGATCATTTAAAAATGGAAAGAGTTAGTACAATGAAATTTAGCACGCAATTTTGTAATCAGAATTGTAAATATGTATCAAATGTTGGACTATGATTTGCAAAGAAGTAACTTCTGTCTATTAGTGTGTATGTGAAACTCCAAATCGAGTGATTTTGAGAAATGAAATCTGTTTTGCATCAAATTTTTGTATCGATCTCATGCAAGGAAAGCGTCTAAAATAAATCAATGTGGCGCCGTTAGTTTACAAGCAAATCGAGGACAGAACACTCCCTGAAAAAATGCTTTCGTTCTTTAACTTTTCTATTTACTAATTTTCAATCTGAATGTACATCTGATATCAACGAGATTTTTTTAATCATTTGGTAAAGACATTAACAAGTGTCTCTTTCTGGAAGAAAAGAAACATGTAAAAGATTTGCAGTCGAGACTTCTTGGATCAGATGCAAAGTTACAGAAAAAAAAATTGACGAACGAAAGAAGTTTGTCTCAACAAACAAATATTTTGATCAATTGTTACCTCAAGTAGAAACGTTTCAAAAAAATCCCGCTTGAAATACTTCTCGTTACATTTATAACAAGCAAACATATTTACAAACGAATATTTACTTAACCAGTTAACTGCGGAATTGATTTTTTAAATTCCCCCTTTTTAATGTCAAGCGATGACGCAAATCAACGTCGAATACATAATTGCATAGTAAATTTTGCAAACAAATATAATAAAGTGAATAAGATTTAATTTTTATTTGTAAAATATTACACATCGAGTGCGCCAAAATGAAGATTTGGATTGAATGCACTCATAACTGGCTAAATAGTTTTGTTCATATTCTCTCAGTTCGTTCCTGATTCTTATTTTGAATTTCGACTGGCTGATCACTTATGCATTTTTCAAACAATTATCAATTCCTTTGCTATTTGACATGTCGAGAAATACAATTTTTTTTAAATCGACAATTCCTGATATTCCGAAATTTTATGCACTTTCAGATTCTCGGTGACACAAATATTTTCAGAAGTTATTGACTAGTCAATCGAATTGATTTAATAAAAATTTGATTTCATACAAAAGTTTCATTCACACCTAGTAGTAAATTTGAAAAAAAAATTCCCTAATATTTAAAATAATGAATTATAAATTAAAGATTAAAGAGTAGAACATAATTAAAATAAAAATTTCCACTATTTATCACACTCATAAAAATTTGTATTTAAAAACTTTTTCACTTAACTTGTTAGAATCAAATTTAAATTTATATTTATTTTGATATCTCTTGCTTTCTAATCTCGTAAAATAAAACAAATTCGAACATCTAAAATATGCATACTAAAGAATATAACAAAATTAACTATCCATTCATTAATAAATAACCCACATTTTAATGATAAATAATAAATTTGTTAAAATTTTAACGAAATGTCAGATAGGAACAGTTTTTTTATTATGTGATATGGTAAAATGTTATCTTTAAAGCATCTAAATAATTCTTTTAATTAGCTGTAAGTTGTTTTCTTACTGTTGCTGCCTTGTTTTTCTGCACTATTGAAATCTTCTGTAGAATTAGACGAAAAACAGTATGGTTAAAGAATCCTTCAGATCTACTTGTTATTTGATTATTTAGGCATTGCGACTTTATACTGTTCCTTCTGAGAAAATAAAAATGACGACTAGAATGAATAAGGTGTCTACTAATGAACGATTGTTATGTTTCAGGAAAAGTGCCACGTCGGGAGAATAGCTCAAAAAAAAAAAAAAAAAAAAAAAAAAAAAGACAATTTATCAATCATCCAAAGCTTAATTTTGAGTGATGCTATATTTGGTGTTTCGCCTCTAACTATGCTCGAAATGCTTTGTTTTTGATTGAAATCTAGATATTGGAAAAAGGGTTAAAAAAAATAATAAAAGAATAATCAAGTTTAAAATTGAGTTATCAATCTCAATCCTTGTTAATTGGTCTGAAACGTTTCATGATTTTAAACACCTTTCATTTCTTTGATTTTGTGAAATACATATAGAGCTCAAAATTATTATGATTTAGCTACGGAGTAACTACAAAAATGCTTTTTTTTAAAAATCAGAATCTCAAATTCAAATGTCGAGGTACGAAGTCTGCCAAAATTTTCTTCCTGAGATTCTGAAATAAATACTTGAGAATGTATGTTAAGTTCATATTTGTGAAAGCAAACACGCCATCTAATGCCCTCCTTCCGAACACTCTCGGAGGATTAAAAATATAATTTTAGAATAAAATTTCAATCGTTTAGAAGACCGGAATATTATTAAGGCAGACTTTTATACTTTATTACTTTTCAAAGTCCAAAATTTGAATATTGTGAAAATAGGAGCACCAACAACTCTCTTTTGCTCCTGAAATTTGTTAGAGGTCATTTCATTTCAAATAGGATGAAAAATAGTACGTATCGAGGACGCTGGAACATACACTTGTGATAGTTTATCGTCAATTCTTTATTGTTTTGCAAAATACTTCTCCTGATCAATGTAAAATTTATTCAAACATAATATACAAATTGAATAATTTCTCATATACTTCCATATTATGGCCCCTGGAGAAAACAATCTAATAAGCATTATGTGGATCAGTACTTTCCCACTCGGCTGGTGTTGCATGTGGTATTGTTGAGAAATTTGAAGTTCAAAACATTTCATTTATTAGCACTTTCGAACAAATGTGACATGGATGGCAGAAGAAACAAAAGATAAAAATTTTGATAGAAACGACGTCTTCGAGCTATTGCATTTTTCAGTTATTTTGTTCAGAGATAGAATATAATTGCAAAAAAAAAAATAGTTTCGGGGGGCCACAGATGTGGAGATTCATCAAAATCTGTCAATCGAATATTTTGACTGTTACACTTGTAAAATATAATTCATTCTTATGCAAATATTTTTTAATTACACCAGGGATATGTGAAAATTGTTATATTCCTCAGCTCTTCAATGCTTTATAGTTTCATTCGGAGAAAGAAATGAACGCTTTTATAGAATAGTAAAGAAACTAGAATATTCAATAGGAATTGATACAGAAAACTGGTTCAATATTTTGTAATTTCTGTTGATGGTACAACATGGTCTTGCAGTATTAAATTCTCTTATAAATGCAAAATATATATTCATTACAGAAATTTATATCTTTGGTTTTTGTCTAATCCCAGATAATTAATCAAATAACATATTTAAAACAAAGAAAAATTCCTATGTGCGGAAAAAACATATCAAATCAAATCAACTGATAGACCTTGCATATATATATGTGTGTTTGCAAAGCATTTCTGTAGAAGTGTATATACATAAGCTATAAGAACGTCAATAGAGTTCTTGGTATTCAAGATTTCTACATCAATGAAATTTAATTTGACAATTTTCTGGAGTATCAGATTTTAGCCAAATCTATTGCGATAGTTCTTTTTTTTTTTTTTTTTTTTTTTTTTTTTACAAAATTGCTTGGTTAAAAAGATAAATAAAGCATTTTTATTTAATTCCTTCATTTATTATATTGACTTTCAGCTATTTTTTTATTTTTACTTTTAATAAGAATGTTCTATTAATTTGATACAAGAACAAAAAAAAAAGCATTTTTAATACATTTTTATTTAATATATTTTCACTCATTTCGTACTGTGCTGAAGTTTTGAAAATTTCTGTATTGTTGGTGACATTTTAATATTTTCAAGACTTAACTAGAAATTAATCGGTGTAAAATTTTGATTCCATAAAATCAAGCACTATACTCTATATGTTTTAATAATGAATTATAAATTTAAAAGGTAGAAAATAATTATAAAAATATAGTGCACTTAATTACACCGAAAAAAGAACATTTTTAAAAATCAGTTTCAGTTAATTATTAAAAAAAAACATTCCCTCTTAACAATCAAAGAAAAGAGTTCTCATCCAGTTTTACCATTCGTCAATTTCTAAAATATGCTTTTCAACAACTATATATATCATTTGAAATGATATTAGAAGTGACATTTAAATAAAATGATGTCATTCATCGAAGATATTCAAATGAATGAGTTCATTTTTACTTTCTCGTATACAAAATATATATTGTAATTGTTAAAAAATCTCTTTTTGGCATTATGACTTTCTATGAACACGAAAATGCTTTGAAGAAATTTGATACATGAAAACCAAATTTGTGAAGTCTGCCTTGCAAGTGAACTACAAAATGTCAAGAATATTTGGTTCATAAAATGCGATTCTAATCAAAGACAACAACGTGAGTTATGTCACGGGCAGAGTCCATGTTTTAGGACTGTTTTGGGAACTTCGGTAAATAAGAAGCGATGCGACTGTCTTTTGATCTCAACTTTGTAGTTTCAAAATAAAGAGAAGGCGAAAAACTTTTGGATAGCATTTTAATCTGCTGTTACAACAAACAAATTCTTCCTCAATATAGAAAACCACATAGTTGTAAAAACTAATTGGCTACGAAATTTCGATGAATTCAAAACCTCCGAAATCCGAGAAAACTATAAACACAATAGTTCAAAAACAAAAAGAGTTCGATAAATGATGTTTCATCTTTACACCAAAATTATATATTTCGATCTTGTTTTGGATGAAATATGCACAACAAGATAAGAGAAATTTAGTGTAATAATGTGCTTTATTACCATCAAAATGTATCAAATTTGGGAGCAAAGTATTGATAAATGAAAAATACAACAAGCTGAATAAATGAAATCTGGTATGTGGTCTTGACATGAGAATTGTATCGAAGTCAAATATATTTTCGATTCTCTTCAGCTGCTACGAAGAAGCAAAGATGCGAAATGATACCAAATAATTTATCCATTATTTCAATGTTGATTGTTGCACAAGTATGACATTTGAAATAATGACATCGCTAAGCAAGACATATTTTACAGTTTTGTCCTTTTAAACTGCTGTTTTTGGAATGGAGAGTTGAAAAATTTTAACGAGCACTTCAAATCTCATGTGCACCATCTAAGGCAAATAGAAATAATAATATATGTTGGAATTAGTTTGGATATATTAAACCCTTTGTTTAATTAGGACATGAGGATTATTTTGGAACGAATCTCAAAAGTTGACAGGCACTCGTCATTTCCACACCAGGCCAGAGGAAAGATTTCACGCATACGATAGATACGATTTAGGAACACTGACATTATCCATTATGGTGTTGAAGCAGTTTTCAAAATTTCTTATAAATGGCACATTTTAATTAAAACTCCATCAATAATATCTATAGTGATTTATATCATTGATAAAACTAGATTAATCCAAAAATGAATGAAATTTCAGATTATCCCATTTTTACTAACTCCAGTCAAGTGAAGTGTCATTCTTCCATGTCTGATTCCAAAATGCTTGCATCTTAAAGTTACAAAATGTTCCTTCTCGTTATTTACAATCTCTTCAATTTTGGACTTTTCTCAACCATTTCCACCTGCATCTAAAATACACTTAGGACATGTAAATGAGTCATCATTAAAACTTGAGTTCAGCCTTAAATCTTCTGCAATCGAATATAAACAATGTCAGAATTTGGGGTGAAAGTCTTACCATTATGAAATTATTAATGTGATCATCTCAGATACAATTTTATTTACTAATAAAGATCGTTAGAAGAATCATCTACCAGGCTTTAAACACTCGCAGCGGAATTCTCAACTGTCGAAAAGACTCAAGAGATCAAAAGTGTTTGGCTCACTTGTCTTCAGAGTGCTATTTCGAAAGGCATAGTACCAAAAGTCGTGTAATAAATAGGAAAAAAAGTGAACGATTCAAAACATAAACCAGTGATTTGAAGTAAAAGCTCATTATCTTTGAATATTTTATCTATCTATCTCTTCTTCCTCAACTGCGAGAAGAATCAAGGTCCCTTTCATAAAAGGAAGAGGATTGGATTACTTTCTTGGTGGCATTAATGCAATGAATTACGTTGTCAGCGGAATTTTTTTATGCATATTGGATGGGATTCTTTTATTCAAAAAAAAAAAAAAAACCGAGCGATTCATTTTCCCTTAGAATCGTTGTCACAAAACGAGATCTTTTTTTTTTTTCTTTTCTTTCTTTCTTTCATTTTTTACTCTCTTTTGAATAAACAACATCTTTTAATTATTTCATAAACAATAAAGATATTAAAATTATTAATATAAATAAATAAAATAATTTATTAAATAATATAATAAAAAGTTACGGAAGGAAATTGAGTAGACATTTCTAAGAGCAAAATGGACTTTTCTAAATTGAATAAAATTAGTTTAATTACCTACGAAATAATATACACAACACATAGTTTCTTCTAAATTAAGTTAAAGAAAAGAAAATCTTGTTGCGCCAAGGGCACCTTCAGAATTGAAGGGAGACTGAATTTTTCGCGTTCAGTGGGTTTTGGATGAATTGGATCATTTTACCTGTTGCCGGCCATCCGATGAGTATCAGTCCACCCAAAAAGCAGATGCAACTCCATTTGCACAGAGACATTTCTGTCCAGTGTTTGGAAGAGCGGTTGATTTCCCCCTTCGTACCTCCCACGTCCTGCTACTGGAAATAGAACTCCTGTGGAATCCTAAACGAAGCAGCGCACCGTTCCATGCGCACTTCTGCGTAGGACGACTCTTCAAGTGCTTGTCCTCATTTTGGCCCGGCTAAAAATTCGGCGCTTACAATCCATTCGCATTCAAATGAATTGATCAGAAATCATTTGGATCATCAATAATCTATTTGATGATAATTGAAACGCTCAATTCAATTTGAATTTAAAAATAAACTCGAAAGAAGATTGAGCTTAACTTTTTTGAAAAAACTTGAATAATGCCGCATATGTAAAAGGTTTTTAAACTATTATGTACTTTATCATGAATTAATTACTAATAATTACATGAATTATATATAATCACTAAGAAGGGAGTAACTTTCATTTCCAAGCAAGATTCTAATTTCATGTGATTGTCCCAATCAAATAAAATATATTGAATTTGAATTACATAAACTATTTCTATTAAAACAGAAGTTCGTATACAAATATTAAAATTTTCCAAAATAATAAGTTTTATAATTTTAATTGCAAAATTTATTATTAAATTTGTTTCCTTGCGAAGAAATAAGCATTAATAAAAAATGGATCACTCTAAACTTTGACATGTATTGTTCAGTTCAAAGATCACTGAAGCTAAGAAATAATTAAATAATATTTATTGAATGAAGTTGACGACATTTAATGATACATAAAAGGTTTGAATTATAAAATGCTTTGTCAAAATTGCTGATTACTAAAATGTGTATCGTAAAAATGATCGTATTCTAATTTGAAACAGTAATGATTTTCGTTTCAGAAAAAAATATTAATCAAATGTTATTGTCTTGATAGAATTAAAGGAAAATGGATGAAATGAAATAAACGATTTTTAATTGTAAAAATAATCATTTGCGTACTAAAACAGTAAACGTTCATTACCAAAAAATAAATTTCACGTTTTTGCCTTGGAAAAATTGGTAGCGTCACTACTTGTGAAGAAACAAGCATTCAGCGAATAAAAAAGATGACAAAAAACTGGACATTTAAAATATTATAGCTGAATTTCATTTTACCAGTGTAAAAGTTAATGGATGCAGATTTGGTCAATTTATTCACACCATTTAAACTGATGACTAGAAAAGAAAAAAAAAAAAACAGAAACCAATTTGCTTTTAGTTGGTTTAGTTAGTTCAGGTAACATAGAATTAACTCTGCATTAAATCTAGAGTAAGTATTTATTAATATAAAACACTGAAATATTACTTACAGTTCATGAGTATTGGTTTATTACGTTCAGGGTTTAAATGCAATAAAATATTCTTGGCTAAGTACCCGTTGGAAATAGGTTTTATCAAAATTTCTGATTTAAATTAAAATATTTTCAGAAAATACATCCTAAACCAGTCCCATAATTACTATGATCAGTTTAATCAAAAAATTCCAAAGTACTCATTTAGTAAATATATACAACTCTCTATGATTAAATGTTATAGAGTCATTTATTTCTATGACCAGTTTTATCAAACTGCACAGAATGTCTTCGTCAAAAATATGCTAGTTGATATTTAGTTATAAATCAGTTGGATCATACCAAATATGAACATATAGTCACTCAAAAATGTATTGGGTACGAATAACTACAAAGCTGTTTCGAAAACTATTGATCACATTAAAATAAAAATAAAATGAATCAAGAAATATTTTAGCATATGATGTACAGTTTATAAGGAAAGTATTATTGGTATGTTATAATTAATATTTGATCCAGCCTTTCAAATATAATTAAAAGACAAATGAGAAATTCAACAAATAAATAAAAGGTAATGAGAAATTCAACAAATATATAGCACACCGTAGAATTGAATTTATTATCACTTTTTTAGATAAATGTAAAAGTTTCAACAGATAAAATTATGTATTGAAAAAAAAGGGCGATGAATAAAGATATGCGAAATCTTGTAATAAGTCATTGGAGAAATGAAAAATCAGTTCGTCGTATAGGAAATAGAGCGAGTCGATTGTTTTTAACATAATTCACAGGTTGAAGAAAATAAATGAAAACAAACAAACAGAGATCAGGACGTCTAAGAACATTTAATGAACATAAAGAGAGGTAGATTGTGAAATAGTTCACTTGAATCCAAAAACAAGTACAGTAGAATTGACTCTGCAATGTAAATCCAGAAAATGTCAAATGTTTCAAAAAAATATAGATCTCGTGGCACAGTACTTCAAAGAAAGCCCTGTATAAGCAAAGCAAATGGACCAGCTAGACTGACATTTGCTAAAATGTATGTAAAAGAGCCAAAAGAATTTTGGAAAATGTTATTTTTGTTGACGAAAGCAAACATAACATTTTCGAATCAAATGTCAATCAAAACGTTTGGTAAAAACCAAATGCAGAAATGCATGTCAAAAATTAACGGCTTCCTGTCAAATATGGAGGTGGCAAACAAAGAGTCTGGGGTTGATGGAAAGCACTGGTGTCGGGAACTTACATTTTATTGATGGTACAATGAGTAAATATATCTATTTTGACGTTCTCAAGCGAAATTTAAAGCAAAGTGAAGCCAGCTGGGAATTTAAAGAAATTTTAAATTGCACAAGATAATGACACGAAACACTGCTGATATTCGCAAGTTATGGGTCGTCTACCACTGTCCTATTGTTATTGAGACCCCTGCAGAAAGCCCAGACCTACATTCCATTGAGCATGTGTGGAATTATTCGCAGCAAAAACTATATGAACATCAAATTTCTAACTAGCAGGATTTAAGAAAGCATTTGGTCGACCAATACAGATTGATCATTTTGCAAAAAAATTCTCATTCAAAAATTGCATCATGTCAAATAGATAACGAGATGTCATAAAAAAACAATGACGGTCCAACAAGATATTAACATTGAAATTTGCATTAAGTTGCATTTTTAAAAAAATTAATTGGGAAGTGTCCCAATACTTTTTTGAGCACGTTTTTTTTTTACTTGATTTCTTTTATTTTCAATTATAACAGCTGCATTAATATGAGAGTTTTGCTTGAATTATTATAATCTGTATATAATATTTACTTTTTTGTGTTTGCATATTTAAGTAAAATATTATTCTTTGTAATTGTACTTTTTTGACAGACTGTCTATCAATTCATTCATTGTTGTGGGCTATATAATAGCACATTACTGATTCTGGATGTTCAGAGTCACCAATATCAAATATCGAAAAATAAAAATACCGAACCCGATAAAATGTGAATGAAAGAAATGAGCTACAATTACTATCTCTGATATTCAACCCTTACATATCTCCCTTAGAGACATATAAGAAAATAATAATTCCAAACAAATTATGCATTCAAATCTTTTTTGGCAGAAATACTAATTTTGGCACAGAGATTGAATAGTAATACAAAAGTTTTCTACTTGAATTAGTGCAAACAGTTAACCCCAGCCACATTACTCCAATTCCATTAATAATCAGATTCCATTATTAATCAACCTGACACTTAATTAGTACAAATCTCATTTGAGTTATTCCTTTCATGGGTCAAGTCTCATATTTCAAGTAAACACGAGATCAAAGGTGAAATGAAAGGATACCTTTTGAAATGCAAATGACTCCCTTTATTGCTTTCAGTACAAAGCAGGTACTGTTTCGTTTTGTGCATCATATTGGTAGCGTATTTCTGTTTGCATCTTCTAAACCA
>JAPMOR010048039.1:270022-299993 GCA_026543865.1 Argiope aurantia | reverse complement strand
TTCTAAACCAATTCGCTTTGAATGTATAATCTTCCCCCGTTCATTATCACATTTTTCAAATGACTTTGATATGCAACATAAACAATTATGTCTAAAATAGTGTAAACATCCCCCTGAAAGGAATTTTTTTATGATACAGAATTCGATTTTATTTCATTACTAATCTCTTTTAGAATGCTTCCCACGTTCAAGATTTTTTATACAACTAATAATTGGCCAAGATTCTCAGCTTGAGTACATTTCAAATTATTTTCCGAATTTAAGTTAATATTGACCTAACTAGAAACCCATATAGTACTACAGTTCAAGTTTTGAATCATTCTTGATATAGTGTGAGCTTCATAATTAAGTGTTTAAATGAATGATTTCAATACTAGACATTTTGAATCAATTTTTTCATTGACCTGATAACTTTTCGTATGTTTGTTTCCCTTCCTCTAGAATCAGTGGCACACTGACAGTAAAGGCACAAACCTTCAAAATGCCCGTTTTTGACAATATTGTTACTAGACAGGGTTTGTCCCCAAAAAGTGTTTAGTTCTTAAACCATCAAATAAGATACCCAAATGTGTGAAATTACCTTGGATTCTGCGTAATGAAAAATGAGAACATTTTTTCCCCAAAGCGAAAAAAGTATCAACGAGTAAAAGGTTTCCTTGCCTTGATTCATCTATAAACTTGTCGGAGTTTTTAAAAGGCGAATTGATTGATTTCTTATCAATTGGTTTGAGAGAGATATTCATTGTAATTTTCAGGGATAATGTACAAATCACGAAAGATTATTAAAATGGCAGAATCAGAAAGTCATAACTTTTTTATTAACTTTCATTAAAATTCATTCATTCATTTCATGGTCAGATAATATATTAATTGAAGTACTTAGAAACTCGTTCAAAATTAAAGACAAAGGTGCATTCTTTTATAATATTTTCCCATATGCGATCGAATTCATCAACTTTTAGTTAAAGACAGGCATTTTGAATTCGTAGGCAAAGATTTACTACGTACTGTCAAAGCAATTCATCCTTTAGTTCAAACATAATGGCAATCAAATTAACTGAATAAATCGGTTGTCATTCAGCATAATGTTGTATAGAAAAAAACCATCCAAGAGTTTCTAAAAATGCCACTGATGATGAAATTGTAAGAGTAATAGATTTGTACCGCTCCAAAAGTGATAGTTTTGAAGATTAATGTTTCTATCTCGATTAAGGCAACATTCTCCTGCCCAATGTTAGGATCCAGTTGTTCAATTCTTGACATCTATCATGTATGTTGTATCAATCCACAAATTCCATGAATATCATTTTGATGCCAGTTATTACATTGAAATATTCTCTACATTGTCGGCATTGGAATGTTGAGTTCTAGATTGATTGCTCGTACACTAGCATGAAGGTAACTTGAAAAATAAGCCAGAATATCAATTTCTGCATCACATGAATAATGTCTGTATAGAAAGATAGGAATCCTGTAGTTTGCAATCGCTAAACAGTTCTGCAAATACACTTCTTCGAAGGATACTAGGGTAACCAATATATCTGGTTTTAAAATTGCAGAAGAAAAAATAATCAATGTTTCGCATACGCACAGTTAAAAATTATATACTAAAATGTGCATCTTTCCTTGTATATTTAATGTATTGAATCTGAATTTTTAATCAGTGCTTTTCTGGAATATTATAAATGATTTGTATAATTCGATTGAAAACACTACATGATATAAACAAAAACGTGCGAACATATCTGCGATTTTTTAAACATTCCTTTTATATTTTTTCGAATATAAAAGTATCCCTATTCCTATTTTTACGAAATACTGAAAACTGTATATTCCTATTTTTACGAAAACGGAAGTACTGCGCAAAACAAGCAAAGCTATTGTAAAATTATCAACTGTGTGCAAAACGAAGCCATTTTTCTTCATCAATTTCCAGTCAACTTCTTGAAGCCCACGTGACCGAAAATGCAAAGTCAATCATATTCTTTACTTGGTTAAAATTCAAGGATAATTCATTCAACCTTCTTGGATTAAAATTTGTATATCCGAAGTGTACGGATGCTTTTAATCATATAGTGTACTATCCAATTGCGGGAGTCCGTTGAACGAATGTTACAGAGGATATGACATGCTGGGATTTTTAAAAAATAGAGAAAAAACTTTTAACCTAATAGAATCATGATATATATTTATGTTTTTGAATCGAACAATTTGTTAATGTTTGTCAATAAATAATGAAATAAGTCATCAAAGTTTTCGAGAATATTAGCTAGTAAGTAAGAGTCTGAAGAAGTCATCAAAGTTTTAATTACTTACTAGCTAATATCCTCGAGCTGAAAATGTTTAATAAGTAAGAGAGGAACAGTTTAATCAATTGTTCATTAAAATGCTTCAGTATTTGTGAAGTCACTATAACAAATGAATTGCTGACGGAAATGTTCTTGGAGAGAAAGTGAAAATAAGGTGAAATGCTAAAGTGCAATTCAAAATGATTTCGAATATTTTGATATCATCTACAACTAAAATTTTGATCAAAACCTCTGGGAAAAGACATTTTTTTAAAGGTTCGAAGAAGTTATAAACTGTATTAAACAATTTTTCATAAATTTTAAAATTATTCTTAAAGAATTATACAAAATTTAATGGAACATTAAATTTTACAATTTGGAAGTAAATAAATAAAATAAATGAATTTGACTTCCATATGTTTGTGAGGAAAATCTGTTTGTGTTTCTATAATTGTCTCTTTTATTTATACAAATCAAAAGTTTCTTTAAAGTAAAGTTGCACATGTGTTACATGAAAATAAACTTACCATTTGAAATAGGATGAATAGGAATTTGAAATAGGTTAAAATAGGAATGAAGTCTGACAAAAAAAATCAATTCTGCAATTTTAATAAAAAATTAAATTCTATGAAAAAGCATAGGTTATAGTGAGATAAAATATTTAAACATTTTGATTCAAATATGAATAAAAATATACATTAAGGATATTTTTAATAAAAAATGTTATTTGCTATGAAAAAACATGAACTTAAATCTCTCGGAAAACAGTAGTAATTACTTTCCTTTTAAATAAAAAATAAATTATTGAAGATATTTAATCATGTATACAGACATAAAATAATAATTTATAAATAACAGAATTCTTTATTGAAATATCTTGCAAGTTAAAAAAAATACCTTTTCATAAAAAGAAATTGAAATATTCAAAATCGCAAAGCAAATCTATAACTGCTGATTAAGAGAATGTGTTTCATATTTTTGCCTTGAAAAAAATAAAAATTTTTATTTTGTTATTCCCAAATTTTAATTTCTCATGAAAATCAAGCATTTGATGAAGCAACACATTTCAATGACTAACAATATTGAAAAGCACAATTTTTTAGAAATATGTAAAATGAAAATAATATAATTATCAAAAAATAGGACCTCAAGACTTAAAAAAAATGTTTAGTTCTCACCGAGTTAAAAAATCAATAATAATAAGTGATTTTGTTTCCAAATCCCTTGATCTATATTAAATTTTGGATCCAATCCAACGAAGGATTGATTGTTTTTCCGAAAGACAAGGAATAAATGTAGTGAATTTCAGAATATGAAATTTAAGGAACTGTAGATGAAACTGACGAAGCCTACTGAGCAAAAAGTGCATACGAGAAAATCGAGAGAGGATAATTCCCTCTTCATTTTTGTAACTTCATCTCTAATTCTAAACTGCACAGAATCACAAATTTAGTATATTGAGATGAAGATATTTTTGTGCTTAAAGATTGAGGTCTAATAATCGTTTAACAGAAATCGACACTCATTCATTGCGATCAGCTTTATCGAATTCTTTCTATCAGCATGGAGCAGCTGAGAAATGGAGATGGGGGCTTAACACGTCACTTGCATTCTTTCTATTAGTGTTTGTTTTTCAATGTCTGAAATATACACTTTTGAAAACTTTTTTTTAATTATTATTTACTTTTTAGTGTTGATTCCAATAAATGAAATACAGTTTTCATCTTTTTTTTTTCTACCTCGTAAGGTTTTCTCAAAAATTTATTTCATATATTGAGGGAAATAACTCAAATCAAAATAATTTTTAATATTTTTAATTGCATCTCCTCATAAATGCAGGTGTTTATCAAAATAATGGAAACACCTGGGAATAAAAGTGAAATTTCAAAACGCGCTTCCATTCAAATAGAATCCACGCTACTACACTGGTGTGCAAAACTTAAGCAACAATGCAAATTTTAAGCAGATAGCCATGCAATTGCAGAAAAGGAGTTCTTGCTATCAGTGCAATGAACGCGTAATTCAAGAGAAAGGTCATGCGTATGCAAATATCAGGAACAAAACGTCACAGGCGACGTGAGCGTACGCAAAACAGGTGCGGAAGGCGCGCGCAGCTCAACACTACAATAAAAGGAAGGACGGAGACGCAATTAAAGACATTCGCTGCAAATGCACGTGAATTAATTCGTGAAATATGGCTAGCAGAAATCACCTGGGCGATTTCACACGTGGAAGAATGATCGGAAAGCTGGAGGAGGGGCGTAGTGTGACCAGTGTAGCTGAAGAGTTCGGAATCAACAAAAGTGTCGTTTCGCTCGCTTGGAAAGCCTTCCAAACCTCAGGTACAGCTGTGAGAAAGGTTGGTGGTGGCCGCCCCAGGAAAACAACTGCAGTGGATGACCGACATATCGTCCTGCAGGCGAAAAGAACCCGAAACCAGTCAGCAAGCGCCATTGCTCAGCAACTGTGTGCAGCAACAGGGTGACAAGTGTCGCGTTTTACTGTGTCCAGACGCCTTCACAAAGGTGGCCTATTCGCCCGCCGTCCTGAACGCTGCATCCCTTTGACAGTTTCCCACCGGCGGCACCGTTTAGAGTGGTGTAGGGAGCACAAAAACTGGATATCTCATCAATAGAGTCGTGTCCTCTTTACAGATGAGAGTCTTTTTAGTGCCACAAGCGATTCCCAACGCCAGTTGATTTGGAGAGAGGTCGGGACACGGTTTCATCCCAGTAATATCAAGGAAAGAGACCGTTTCGGTGGTCCTGGAGTTGTCGTCTGGGGAGGCATTATGATGAATGGGCGGACTGAGCTCCACGTTTTCGACAGAGGTTCTGTAACTGGAGATCGCTATTCTCAGGAGGTGATCCTTCCCCATGTGCGTCTGTTCCGATGTGCCATTGGATCAGACTTCGTTTTTATGGGTGACAATGCACGGCCACACAGAACTCATGCTGTTGAGGAGCTCCTGGAAAGTGAAGATATCACTCGAATGGATTGGCCGGCGTGCTCCCCTGATTTAAATCCGATAGAACATGTATGGGATGCTTTGGGGAGACGCCTTGCGGCACGATTACATCCTCCTGGGAACACCCGACAACTTAAACAGATGCTGATTGAGGAATGGGCACTCTTACCTCAAGAACTGTTGGACAATCTGGTGCTGAGTATGGGGAGACGGTGCGAAGCAACCATTGCAGTAAGGGGAGGGCATATCCCATACTAAGGAACATCTGCTTGCTGTTCTTCCTCTTGGACAGACAATCATGTGTAACGATACTACGAGTTCAATAAAGCCTTTTTTTTTGTTTGATTCCATACTGTATGCATTGTATTCATTTCTGCGCAACTATGCTTTCGTCATTCTTTCAAAACAAAATACTGTATCTCATTCTGAATTTCATGTCTCTCGGATGATTTCTCGTGAAGTTATGGCAAAAAACATACCTGTTGCTTAAGTTTTGCACACCAGTGTAGTTTTTAAATATAAAAGTTTATATTATGGTAGCTTTAGTAAAGTTGTCTACGTCTTCAATTTTTTCAAAAACGTCAGATGTCAGAAATTTTCAAAGAGGCCAAATTGTAGAAGCCCGACTAGCTGGAGAAATTATGACCGAAACATGCCAGCGTTTCTAAACGTACTGTGTCTAAAATTGTGACTCAGAGCTCAATCAGGATCACGATCATTAAACAGACTTCGGAGACAACTTATAAATAGAGAGACAGCATCAATTCCCATCCACTTGTCACAGATGTTAATGCTAAAAGTTGTCTGCATAGCCACAAAAGCTGATAAGTAGAAGACAGTTATATAGTCATCTTTCACACTTTACCCACTAACAGGGTGGATGCACGTTTGGAGGATACTTGCATAAGCTAATTGTCTCCTTCCGTCTATCAGGCATATAAGTGGATCTGTAGTGATTTTATACTGGTGCAGTCGTAATCCTGAAAGGAGTATAGAGCAGTTTTAAATGAGCAAGTTCAACCTATTATGAAAACTTTACTTCTTGCTGGGGATGGAGTTTTCCAAGATGACAATGCTCTTATTCAAGCAACAAGACTTATCCAGTCGTGATTTGATGAACACGAGGATGAAGAGAAATATCTCCTTTGGCTCGCACAGTCCTCCTACCTCAAAATAATCTAACTACTCTGGTCTATTATAGAGTGTTAAATCTTAAATCTGGAATCGATATTCTCCACTGGCATCTCTTCAAGAAATTTCACAATATTTCCATAAAGAATGGTATAATATTCCTCTAAATTCTATTCAGCACTTGTATTATTCGATTCCCAGGCTAATCCAAGCTATATTACATGCCAAAGATGGCCTTACATCTTATTAATAATGATTTTTACATTTGTTTATGGTGTTTCTATTATTTTGATAACCACTTGCACATTCTTTACATTTATATCCTAGTTTTGCCATGATTTGTTGTTGTTGTTACTTATGGTACTTTATAAGTCCGCTGACGAGCTGTCAGCGATTTAAGTCGATTGTGCAGTAGCTTCAGAGGGCAAAGGCCCCTGAGCACCCGAGGGCAGAAGACTGACTTCTAGCTCATATGAAGATGACACACATATATGCTTGAACAACCCTTTTTACAGGGAGGGGGGCTCTTTCACACACTTCTCAGATAGAAAACAGGGTAGATAACGGGGAAGACGCGCTACCCCTAGGCCAGGCCGCCGGTCTTTGCCACGATTTAAATGTTTAATGTGCTTGTAACAAAGATTGCAATTCGTTATATAAAGCGTCTTTCTTTTTTTCCAAAACCTTTTCGCTGTTATTCAGGTGACCTCGCCAGGTATCGTCTCTAATCGACATTCAGCAGTATTCAGAAATTAATTTGATATTTTCTTTTCTTTGAGATCCTTTTTTTTTATCCCTCCTTCTTTACATCTTGATGAAATCTTTCGCCTTTCTCATCGATAATTTTCAGAATAATAATCCAAGTGCAAATGAGTGAAACGGACTTTTGCTCTCATATTACATCCTAATACTTTGAAATTTTCTAGCATTCCACCTACTACGCATATAAAGTTTAGGAGTTTCCAGGAAAGTTAGCTACTATTAGCTTCAAAAATTTCTAGGAGTTTATATCATTTATTTCCATTTTGAGCACAATTTTTTTATTCTTCACCATTCATTTGAAGGCAGATTTCACAAACGCTCCTTTCTTCAGATTGGCTAAGGGTAAACTATTGTGCTTATATCAATAGCGTTTGAAATGCTCTTATCATTTCGAATAATGCTTTTAGCATATTGATTTGTAAGTGATAATTTTATATGAAGAAGTAGAAATAAAACCGTTTCTGGATTAATCAAACATTTTAAGCACAGAGAACATACTTCATGTGGGGTCGAATTTTGTTTTGATCCACAAATTTTACTCCAATATAGGCAAAAGTACACTTTTTTTCCCCACAAAATCTGTAATGACAGCGAAATTATCCTAAGTATAGCAGAAACAACCAGATAATACTCTGGAAGCCGTTTCTTCCAACCACAGCACAAACTAATAATAAAAAGCACTTCCATTCAAAGCTGAAGTAATAATTTTTAAGTAAGGAGTGGAGAAAATTGCAGAAAATGAATGAAATGAAGGACTAATATGGGAAGCGAAAGAAGGACTAGCGTTCCGGTTTTAATGCAGTTTCTCTAGCACTACTACTGTATTTAAGAGACAGTTTAGAAGAAAATCTTAAATAAATATACTTTCAACACTATACCTCATTTTATCAAATTTTTACTATAAATCGTTGTACATGTAAAGCAAAAAAATGATTTATGTCTAAAAAATATTTACATCATTTTTTTCTTCACTTTGCCAAATATAAATTGTTAGCGTCTAGCAAACGGCAAGAATACAAAATTTTAAAGAAACCTTTCGTCTTTAAATATGACATTTTTATTTCGTGGCCTTTTTCTCTTTCTTCTCATCCAATGATACTTAGAAGTCTGAACACGGGCATCATATATTTAATCCCCTATGTTGATTATAAATTATTGGCTTTAATCACCGACTTAACTATATTTTTTAGATGCTTGACTACACATTATTTTTAACTATACATACTGAGATGTTCATGGGTGATAATGCTTCTGTCTTGGTATTGTTCTTGTGTGTGTTTTACTTTTCGACCCTTGTCTGCAATTTATTTATATATGGTTTAGAATTTAGTAATTCTGTGCTTTCCCTTTTTATGTGTATTTTGTTTCGTGGCTTGTGTGTTTTTGTCTCATACACCCTGTAAATAGGCTAATGTTTCTATTGTGCTAAATTGAAATAAATAACCCATTCCGTAAGGATCAAAATGCCATTGAAAAAAACTTTTCACCTTTCTGAAAAGATACATATACTGTGTGTCCACCACGAGAACACTTCCAGACAACCGTCTCTGCTTACGGTGGGCGTTATAGAAACAGATTATTGTAGGAAGAATTCATTTCGCAGAGGTAGAAATTCATTCAAGCTTCTTACGTTGGCACGTATAGCACCAAATTGGCGATATTTGGTATTATTGCATTTAATTTTTGAAAACAAATTCAAAAAAATAATTCACTAAGCTAAAAATCAATTGCGTACTCGGAATATTGAAAATATCTGATATACCTGTCATATGTATACAAAGAACAATGCAAATCAATTAGAAAAACTGAATTAAGAAGTAGAATCATGTACGACAAATAAATTAATCGCTTTCATTTCATTTGTTTTCAATTTTTTTAAATAATTAATATCAAATTCTCCAGAGAAAACGCGAGATAATATAACAAAAACAGTAACGTAATTATTTTTATAAAAGGTTGGTTTTATTCTGTTATAAAGTAAAATGCTCATTGTTAAATATGCTTGAAACCTTTCGAAATTTATTTATCTGATGTATATGCTATTTTCCGAAACATAAAATTAACAATAACCATACCATCAATTTTTAGATTTTTAAAAATCTAATTTTGATTTGTAACTTATTTTCAATATGCACACGCATTCTACAACATAATTAATTTCGCAAAGTTTCTATGTAAAAAAGTATTCTAAATTGGAAAATAATTCAAGTGTTCATTCAGGCACGTGCCAGATGTCCCGTGTTTTAAGGTAGTATTCCAGATGACCATTTATTCCTTTTCCTCGGCTTGAAAAGGAAATCCAATTATTTCAACGAAAATTTCAATTCAAATAATAAGGTGATACATGAGATTTTCTTTTCAATGTACCTCAATAGTCAGAAACAGCACAGCAATAGATGATCCATAAATTCCCGCATTATTTTATCATTATTCTTCACTCCCAATGGCCTTCAATTTTAAATTTTAACTGCGATTTTAAAGTCTCTCCTTTCTTAAATTGAAAAGCATTTTGAATGATGTTAAAATTTAAGAGAAAAAAATTATTAAATAATGAAATGCATTTAATATTAACCAAAGTAAAATATCAAAATAAGCTAAGCGAATGCAACTGTGGCTAAAGCTAAAAGACGAATGAGCAACAGTTTTTTTTTTGAATCGCTTCAAATTGACGCCAAGAAAAAAAATACTCTCCCCCTACAGACTTCCGTTTGATTGCACTCTTTCAAAATGGATCTTCCCTACCGGAACCTGTTTCTATAACGCCAGCCGTAAACATAGACGATTGTCTGGAAGTGTTCTCTTCGTGGACAAACAATTACTATTGTACTTGATAACGAAAAGAATGCATTTTTTTCCTATATTGAAAATATGATTTTGACCATAACTTTATATGGTAGAAAACGCTTTAAGGAACTGGACTCTAGATTAATCTTAAAGAGAATAAATCGGTCCAAAAAAAATAATAGCGAGAAGTATCAAGCGACAATAATTTGGAATATTCCAATTGCGATTAATGTTAAACCTATTCATCTTTATCTTTCAAAACATTTTTTTTTTTTTTACTTGAATAGGTGATATACGTAAGAACATTCAAGATAATGGTAACATTGAGAAAGTTTCAAGAGAAAAATTCTTTTACTTTGAAATATTGTAAATCATCGACAAAAGGATGCGTGAAAATTATGGTGTCGAACAGATGTGGCGTCGAAATCCACTCAACATGGGGTAATGGTCTGCCCGATGTAGCATTGCATACTTTAAAAAAGCATATTTACCCGTTACCGTATCCGTTTGAGCATATTTAAAAGAAATTATCCACAATACTGAAAATGTTAGCCTCAAATCATGTAATTATGTTTTCTTAATTACAGCTATTTTAAATTTAATTCAAGATTAAACAAAACAGGATCTGAATTTAATTATGATAAAATGTATTATTTTTATATCTTAGTAGTCTTTTTTTAAATAATTCTTACCGCAAAGGTTTTATATTAGAGCATATGCGATATGTATTCAAACGTGAGGAAGATATTTGACAAATAGTGCAGTTTGACGTCCATTAACATAGATTCAATATTACATTTCACATTTCAAAAAAGGCCTTGTAAATTAAATAAATATGATATTGTATAACTACAAATGGGAAAATTTATTACGTTTGAATGGAAAATATGATAAACTAACTGATTGTAATAACAGGTCTAAATGATATTATTGAGCTGAATTCGGCTTTTTGGATACATTTTATCAAGCTTTTTTACTGTATGATTGAAATCTAATTTTCTTCATCTGCATTTAGGCTCGCCAAAGACGAAGACGCTTTGAAGCCTATTCTTAACTATTGTTGGTCGCATATAATTTTTAACTATCTGAAATGTGCTGCAACTACTATTACATAGATATGTTGACACTTGTAGATAGCAAGCAATTTTCAACATTTTTTTTTTTTTTTTTTTTTTTTCGTTTTGTAAAAGGAGGCAGTATTTCGAGAAATGCACCATGGTAGTTGTAATAATTTTTTGGTTTAGATGCATATTTTCCAGATCGATTTTTAAATTTTGTGATACGTTGTAATAACAGTTGACTATACGCAACGATATCTTCAAAAAATGTTGATGAATCTATTATCTAGGTTTTTTTGTTTAACAGCATCGAATATTAATAGTAAATCTCTGGCGAAATAAATAAAAGTTGCCAATATGGAGAAAATCGCAAAAATTTTAATAAAGATTCCTTCCACAAGAAATCTAATAGATATCTTTTATTTTCATGACGGGGGGAAATTAGCCAACAGGGTCTCCCGGATTCCCCATTGACACCACCCCTTTTATAAATAAGAAATAAAAAATTCATTTTCTTAAAGCCAAAACATTTAAAAAGAGCATAAGCCTTTTAAATGAGTTTTTTCAATGCTTTGGTATCAAAAAATGATATTGAAATGAATCATTTAATTCATTTTTCATTGCAAATATCTGACATTTTTGTATCATCTAAGGGTTTCCATATACTACAATGTTCAAAATTTTTTTACTATTTTAAGGACAATAAATTATTTTAAATTCATTAAAAAATGTGAAAAATTCAAAAATAAGAATAAAAAGAATGATATCATTTTTCAAGACAAAATCCTTCGTATTTCTTCAAACAATCTCTAGCTCTATACCGTTATCTCAAACGTCTTTATTAAAATCTACAACAGAAAGTCTTATTTTCATCCTACCTCTAAAATCATTAATTGTCTTCATTTTTTTAATTACAAATTCAGAAGTGAGATTACTTTCATAATTAAAATTTTCAATCCAATCAACTAACCCATGAGTTTTTTGATTGCATAGTCACTCATATTTTGATATCTAAAAACTAAAGTCATATTCAGGTTTCCAACATAGTATAAAATAAATCGATCTCTTAATTTCTGATCTTCTAAAATAGCATCTCAATTGACTTTATGATCACGCATTAATATAAATGTTTCAGATAATCGCTTTGTTTTTAGAAATGATAGCCAAATCTATAAATTTTTCATTTTCAATTGAAAATTATTTTGGTAATTTTTGATAAGCTGAAATGTTCTGCTAGTTGACTTTATCTTTAAATTCTAAAATGAAGTTTTATGATAATTTCTGGTATCTAGAAATCCCATCCACTTTATCTTTAAATTTTCTGATAAAATCTTCCGTTAGACGAAGATTTTAATAATACCATTTTCATATTTTCTCATTTGTTTAGGTAATAAATCTCGTGTAAAAGAACCTCGAAATCATTTGCTTTTTTTTATACTTTCCTCAATCACTTTGTTGGAAATTCCCAATTTTAATACACCCCCTTTCCATTTTTATTTTTGTAATTCAAAACTTTCGATTTATCGATTTGTAAAAAAATTTCTTCATTTTATGAAACGCTAATTTTAATTTAGTTCCCTGTTCATGAATTTTCTTTTAAATATAATAACTCATTTATTAAGAGTGAAAATCCTTTGTACTTTAAGGTTGAAAATCCTTCATATTTATATTAGAAAATGTTTATAATACTGTTTCACTTGATCACGAGTCATTGATCTTTCTTTTAATATTATGCATTGATTATAAATGTTCTGACATCGACTTCCGTTACAAATCTTATCTGTTACGATGTCTTTTCAGTTGAACCTTATTCAATATATTCTCTGCCTTGATTTAAAACTTTTCATGTATTTTATCATCATTTTCATGATAGAATCTGCTTTGTCCGTCAATTTTTTATGACTGCTTGCATTTCCTTTGGAACTTTTGGAAGTATCTCGTACTTCTCTTCATAAATTTATTATTTTATCTAATTCAGCTTCTATTTTTTTTTATTAATTCCGTTGGTAAACCATTCATTTTTAATAAAATCTACATCTTAATCTTCATGAAAATGTACTTTGGGAATGCCTTCAGCTATATCAAACATATTTGCAGTATCTTGGTTCTTCTAAAATTTTAGATTTTTTATGTTGAGGAATGATTGATAAATTATCTACTAAATTTTGAATAACTTGTATTTATTGCATCTTGTTTTTCCATTTCTTTTAAAACAGATTTATGAAATCGTTTTAGAGACCTTTCTATTCCTAATAGAGCTTCATTTATCCTTTTTTCTTTATCTAATTTTACAATGTGCATTAAAGCTTTTAATTTTTGTTTCTGTTTCTCACTTATTTATTAAAGATGAAAATCTTTCGTATTTAAGGATGAAACAAACAAAAACATGTTGCAATGAGCAAAAATACATCCTTAAAGGTGATAGCCTCTCATCTAAAATATTCCATTTTAATAAAAAAAAAAAATGCAGAAGAATTTGCAAATTCATCCATTTCGTTTATTAATTACAGGTTGATTGCTTCATTTAAATTATGACCATTTCAAATTTGATAGCTAATTTATTTGCGTTTGTTTGAATCGAAATATTCTAAATTACAAGAAGATTATAAAATGTTTCTAGGTACCGAAAGCAAATATATTGTACTATGTAATTTTTTTAAAAAATGAATATTATTGAATTTACATGACAAGTACAAAAAAAATTAGTAGTTTTTGATGATTGTATCACAGAAAAATATTAAATATTTTATTTACTAGAAGAAGGAAAAAGAATGCTTCAATTATACATTTATCGCAATTTTATTATTCACACCCATCAACATTTGAAAGAACTGTAATTATTTTATATTCTTTAACCATCAACCAAGAGAGATGAAATAAATGTTGAGAAATAGATAAATGAGGAAGAATTTAAAGAATTATAAATGCAATAAAAAACCTTAAGGTTTTTACATGTTAGATTTAATGAATCCGAAATACAGAAAGAATAATCATATATAAACGATGGAAGAATATTTAGTAAAAAGTAAAATCTTTATTTACAGAAAGAGTTCACAAAATAATTTCTTTATTAGTTAGTAAGTTTATTTTAACTGCATTCGCTTTTATATCTTCAGCAGCATTGTTTAAGTTGAAATTATTGAAAAATCATTAAATATTTTAAAACGAAAAGAATACCAACAATTTTTCAGATTTTACAAACATTTGTTCAATTTATGGAAAGCAAAATCAATTTCTGAGGAAGAATTGATCTACGAAAACATGATTTTATAAATACTTTAAACTATTTTCCTGCTCAAAGATATTGTCAAAACGACGCAGTTAATGGATATAAATATATTCCTAAGCCGAAAGATTTTCCTCCTAAATAAACGGTTTTTAAAGAAATCAAGTGTCATGGAAATTGTTAAAAGTGATGAGATTGTGAGTTGGATCCCGAAATGCACACTCCAGGATATCAATACTGTGGACCATTTATAAAATGTTTCAAAAGGTATAAATAGATTAGATAAAGCATGTCCGGAATGTATGCATAATGCCCCGACCTTGTTAGATGCAATTCAAAATCCTACAAACGGAGAAAGCCATTATTAAACCAATTTTTTTTTTATCAGAAACAAAAGATTTCTTTTTATATTGTCTAAAATGTGAATCTCATACTGAAAAAAAAACTGTTTCTAAAAATAATAGACTTTTGTTAAAAGGAATTTGAATTAACTGTGGAAGTAAAAAGAGTGGTTTTTTAGAACTAAAAACCGGAGAATAATTTTTTAGGATCCTGAAGCAGATTCTAAAGTCCTAGGCCGAAGAACTAAAGACCTTAAAAAAAAAACATATTATAACCCAGAAACAGGTATTTCTGGTATTAAAAAAGTGAAAAGAACAACTGGTTTCAGTCAAGAAGATGCTAAAGAATTTTCAAGATATTTATACTAGACATAAATCTGTTCGCAGATTTAAAAGAAGAGTATATCTTTCAAATATTGATGAGCAGTGGCAAGCAGATTTATTATGCATCAAACCATTTCGTAAATACAATGATGAAATTAATTATTCATTAACAGTTATTTCGTAAATATACCGATTAATATAAAAACAAGAAAAGTCACTGAAGCATTTAAAAAGATATTTCAAAAAAGAATTTCTGAAAAAGAAACTTATAAAGGAACTGAATTCAATAATAAAAATGTACAAAAGTTATTTAAAGATAATAATAATATACACTGATTTACAACTTGAAAATGAAGAAATGAAATGTTCAGTCTTTGAAAGTTTTCATCTACTATTAAAAATAAAATGCGAAAATATATCACAATAAGACAAAAAGATATATAGATATATTGGATAAATTAAGAAATCCTAACAATTCTTATCATAGATCTATAAAAAAAAATTACCTCCTATTGAGGTGAGTAAGGGAAAACATGAATTTGGTTTTAAAAAACTTATTCAAAGAAAAAATGACAAGAAAACAGACGAAAAAAACTGTTGCTTTAGAATTTTTGATATTGTTAGAAAATCTAAATATGAAACAACATTCACAAGAGGCTAAAAATCTCACATTTATTGAAGAAATTTCCATCCTTTTTTCATTTTGACAAAATAAACTGGTAATGATTTTTACTTAATAAAAATAACCTTTGTCACATTTTAATTGTTTAGTACTTATTTAGTATTTTCTTCTTAAATATACTTTTGAATAAAATTTTTGTAATCGAAACTTCACTCTCGAATCTTGTTTATAAATATTGTCTTAGAATCTTTTATAAGAAAAAAAAAGTTAACACTGCAAAAATAAGCTGTAAGTAGGATTCCTTTTTTGTTAAGACACAATTGCACGTGTGGAAATTTCTTCCCTTTTGATCTCTCATCTCTTGGGGTCTAAAAGTAGTCAATCTTTCTTCTGTAAATATCATTAATTTAAAATGTTGCTAGTTAAAAGAAAATCCTTTCTCATAGTTATAAACTTATTTTGGATACCTGGAAACTGGGGTGTACTTTAATTGCTAATCTACGACTGCATGGAGACAATTTTTTAAATAACCTTTTGACCAATGAGTGGCAACTTAGATTTGGCTGGGGACTGGAGTTTTTATAAGGGCTTGCACAAGTTTTAGGAGCAGAGAGAGATTTTCTTTCTTTACAGACATATAGGGGAAAAGATGGTGGAGCTTCTATTTTGGACACACGATAGAGCAGGTTGAGGCATAAACAGCCCATTCACAAATGAAGGAAATATAGAAAGAGTGGATAAATCAAGCGAGGCTTAGTTCTCTCAGCTGCGTCAAAGATTGGAGCTTAACAGCCTGGGAGTAAAGTTGGTCTTTGCTTAGCAGAGCTAAGATCCCAAAGCAACAGTTTGGGAGAGCAGCACTGCTGTGGGAGCCCATCACATATGAAAGGAATATAGAAAGAATGCCGCGTAGACGAACCACGCACGGTTGAGCTGTATAAAAGGTTAGATCCTAACAACCCGTGAGAAGGGTTGGACATTGCTTGTAGCCAGAACATAGTGACCAACAAGATGCCTTTGATCACAATAGCGTAGGAAAAAAAAGGACATTGAGGCGAAATATTCCACCCTCCAAGGCATTCAATCTGATTTGCTTCTTGACTCCCCCTATCCCAGTTTTATGCCAAATAATGCTCTGCAGTGGTCCCCTAGAATTTGAAACCATATAAGCAGAAAAGTTAATTTTTATTTTTAATTAAATTTAAATTGTAAAATTTAATATTTATACTTTAAGCTAGCCAAATGTTTCAATTGCATTACTGAAAGTTCAGGAATGAAATGCTGATAACTGCAGACTTAAGACAATGCTAATATATATGCTATTAACATAAATTTATATAAAGTTAATGAAATTTAATTTGTAAAATCACTGAGGAATTAAATTTTCCTCTTTTTCGGAGCGTGCCTATCAAGTTGAAGGTAAAATTAATTAAAATATGAGACATGCAATAGTGATGCAAATAGTTCAGATTATGGTCATTTACATATTTTTCATATTAAAGTATATTTTAATCAATTTGTTTAGTTGATTAAACTATGACTCTGTCATTCTTTCAATTACACAAATGGCTCTCATGATGTTAAGAATTCAGTTAACCACGTGATCTCCCTGGGCGGAACTAGCTGCCAATCATGTGTCACATGGTCCTCCTGTTGTTGTTTAGTATATTTTTTTTTTCTAGCAGAAGCGATCTGGACTCCTGTACTAGGGGAGTGTTATCTCGGCTTGGCTCTTCCGAGAGAGTTTTATGTGTAGTTCTCTAGGCCTTCTACACTATGATGTTTCCATGTGCCTTTTGTTGTTGATGTTACCAATAAACCCCAGAAAAGACAACATGTGGCTTCAAGTCATTTCACCCAGACCACAATCTTCACTAAATTAATAAATTATTGTGCAATCAAGAAACGCAACGATAATTTATTATTTTACATGGTGCCGAAACCCGGGAATTAGTATACTGGGTAAAGATTGTGTTTATGCTCCTGAATTTGTGATTAATCGTGGTGCTCTTGAAATTCTGCATTTATCAAGGATTATAACTCATCGTTGGACATTTAAAAAGGTACTGTAAACTTTATTTTATGCATGAAAATGGAAACTCTTGATAAGCTAAAGGCGAAACGCAAGATATCTCGTACTGCTTGTACAAAATTGATTAATAAGGTTTATTTGTTATTAGAAAGTTGTGATATTAAAAAGGAAAGTGACCAAGAACAACTTTCGGGACATTGATCAAGTTTAGAAGCAAAACAATTAGACCTCAAAAGCCTTAACAGTGAAATTGAGGATTTAATTTCGGATAGTGCATTGTTTGAAATAGAAATTCAAAACTCATTTGAATATGAAGAGCAAATAAATGAAGCTAAGTTCAAAATCAAAAGTAAAATCAATAAGTTTAAAATTGATCAACAACCTATCCCACCACTTGCTACTAATGGTTCTAGTGTAAGAATTAACTATCCTGCAACAAGCATTAATTTGCCAAAACTAAGAATTCCCACATTTAGTGGAGATGCTAGTACTTTTCTAGAATTCATCAATAGCTTTAATAATGCTAATGACTCTAATGATTCTTTAAGTGATGTTGATAAATTTATATATTTAAAGTCCTTTTTATCCGGCGAAGCTTACAAAATTGTTTCTGGTTTTTCTTTTACTGAAGAAAATTACAAATCGTGTTTATCTCTGTTAAAGGACAGATATGGGAGGCAAGACCATTTGATTAGTCATTTCATGAATCGCCTATTAGAAACTGAACCCGTAAAATCCTCTTTCAATCTCAAGGGATTACGAAAATTGCATGACGAGAGTGAAATAAGTATAAGAAATTTAAACTCAATGGGAATTGCATCCGGAAATTATGGCCATTTACTTATACCTGTTTTATTAAAACAATTACCCCAAGATTTAGTCGTAGAGTTCCATCGTAGAAGAGATTCTTCTAAGATTGGTGACGTCAATAAATTAATAAAATTTGAAATTCAATCTCGCGAATCTGCAAACATTATAACTGGATATTCTCAAAAAGTTCCCGAAATTCCGCTTATCATGGACATACTAAATTTAAAAATAAATTGCCTTCATCTGCCACTTTAAATACTGTAGTTAAAAATGTATGTACTTTTGTAACTCCGATACGCACACTGCATTAAAATGCGAACATTTATGGGATGGGCAAAAACGTTACAAATTAAAGAAAGATGGTAGATGCTATCGATGCATGGCTTATAGACATCTAATTTCACAATGTAAGGTAAAAATTCCACCCTGTGAGACATGCCAGAGTTTGCAGCACAATTCCTTGTTTTGCCCAAAAAATAAAATTGAAAGCAGCTGTTCTGAAACCGAAACCCACCAGGAAGTCGTAATTTCTTCCGTTTTAAAAGCAGAAGAGAACCCTGGCAGTTACGCGACTTTACTTCAAACGGCTAACGTCCAGGCAGAAAATGGTGCCAACAAGATCATGGCTAGACTTTTATTCGATTCAGGATCACAAAAGTCCTTCTTGCGCAGGGATCTAAAACAAGCTTTGAATTTAAAGCCAATACGCCAAGAGAAGCTTTTAATTTATACCTTCTCGAAACGAGAAAATATTCGAAGTTGTACGTTTAAGAATAAGGAGTAAATTTCCCTCTTATCAATTCCTAAACATTGAGGCTTTGGCTTCAGACGAAATAACTGGCGCGGACATATACTCGAACATTGACCTCAAACATGTAAAGAGAGTCATTCCAGCCACCTGCATCCTCTCTGACTCCCTCGAAAATTCCACCCCTATCCAGATCCTGCTGGGCGCTGACTATTTGTGTGATGTTCTAAGGGGAGAAGCAAGAAGAATAAATAAAAACTTGTTCTTGCAGCCGACACTTTTTGGCGACACTTTGATTGGGCAAATCCCAGACTTGCAAAAAAGAAAACATTCTTCCGTGTTTACTGTATCTTGTGCTGTAGTGGAAACTGATCTGAAACGCTTGTGGGTGTTAGATTCTTTCTTGATCGATGGAACTTCGGAAAATAAATCCAGGGATAATTTAGGTGATTTCGGAAAAGAGCTTAAAATAAAGAACGGACGATATGAAGCACCGTTGCAACGGAAAACAAACGAAATTAAAGAAAAATTAAGTAATAATTTTGACGTTGCTGAAAAGAGATTCATTGCTTTAGAGAAAAAATTTAATAAGGATCAAGCGTTGTTTGAGAGGTATAATGCTGTTATGCAAGAGCAAATTAATGAAGGCATAATTCAGATGTGTCATGACGAATGTTTTACAGGATATGTAATGCCGCATAGAGAGGTTTTCAGGGAAACTTCTTCCAGTACAAAAACTAGGTTAATATATGATGCCAGCAGTAAGCAAGGTAATAATATTAGTTTAAATGAATGCCTTCTTTCTGGAGAAAATTTAAATCCTAACCTTATTGATGTTGTATTAAAATTTAGAAAGCATAAAATTGGATTTTGTGGAGATATTGCTCGGGCTTTTTTACAAATAGAAGTTGCGGAATTGGATAGGAACTATTTATGTTTCTTGTATTATAAAAATTGTGATAGATCTCAACCAGTAACAATGTATCATTTTAATAGACATTGTTTTGGTGTAACTTGCTCAACTTTCGTTTTGGCTGCAACTATTAAAACGCTTATCAAAGAATACAAGGATAAATATCCCCTTGCATATCAAATGTTAAATGAATCATTATATGTTGATGATCTCTTTTGTGGAAGTTCCACTGTACAAGATGAGTTAAAATTGTCTTGCGATATTGTATTGATCTTGAAAGATGCGACAATGAACATGAGAAAATTTGACACTAATTCTGAAGAATTAAAAAATTTGTGGCGAAATTCTGATTCCATGATTGAAATTAATGAACAGGCTGATTCGCATCTGAAAGTGTTAGGACTTGTTTGGAACAATATCGACGATACTTTGGGGCTAGATTTAAGATATTTGTTGTCAAATTTGAATGACAACGAATGCACAAAAAGAAATGAGCTTCATACTGCTGCAAAATTGTTTGATCCGTCTGGATTTATATCTCCCTTCATGATTCGAATAAAATGTCTCTTACAAGAATTATGGCAAGCTGGTGTTGGATGGGATGAAGTGTTTTCCAGACAATTAAAAGAAAACTGGCATGCATGGTGTAAAAAAATTAAAGATTTGCAAAATTTTAAAATCCCACGTTACTATTTTCCGGACACAAACTTTATAAATAAGGAAGATTTACAGTTACACGTATTTTCTGATGTTTCCTTAATAAGGTATAAAACTTCCAAAAACTCTTTTCAGACAAGTTTTGTAATTTCAAAAACTAGGGTAGCACCAATCAAAAAATTGACTCTTCCTCGACTTCAGTTAATGGGTGCTATAATTGCTTCAAAAATAGCAAAACATCTTAAGAAAAGTTTCAAAGATCTTGAAAGAATTATTTTGTGGAGTGACTCGACGATTGTACTCCACTGGATAAAGGGTTCAGCATCAAAATAGAAACAATTTGTTTCAAATCGAGCCAGAAATTCAAGAAATTACAGATCCCAGTAATTGGAGGCATTGTTGTGGTAAGCAAAACCCAGTCGACATGTTAACTAGAGGGATTAGTAGCAAGGATTTAATCACCTCTGAAAGCTGGTGGCATGGTCCTGAATGGTTGAGGAACGCGGAAAACCTTTGGTCCAAAGCAAAGGGACTTCAACATGATTCTATAGAGCCAGAAATTGCATATGAATTTATACCCAGCGTTATAATTAACACAGCTATTGTTCAAGAAAAAATAATAGAACAATTTACGATCATCGGAGTTGATTTTGCTGGCCCTCTATTCGTTACAGATAGTATTAACAAGCCATATATCTTGTTGATAACCTGTGCAGTGACAAGAAGTGTTCATCTAGAACTGGTCGGTGATTTGACTACCGATACATTTCTTCTAGCTTTCCGACGCTTCATTTCTCGATGTGGCTTGTGCTCTGTGGTGGTCTCTGATAATGCACGTACCTTTAAACGTGCAGAATTAGAGATAAAACTCATTTGGAATGTTTTGAATCATGCAGATGTAAAAAACTTTTACTCTGCTAACGGAATTAAGTGGAAATATATTGTTGAAAGAGCCGCCTGGTGGGGTGGTTTTTACGAACGAATGGTACGTACTGTGAAAACTGCTCTGCGAAAAACACTTGGAAAATCATGTCTCTCTGTTGAGCATTTGCTGACTGTCCTTACCGAGATTGAAGGCATGATTAACTCTCGGCCAATTACATATGTTGGTAGTAACACTGAAGAACCGATTGCTCAGACTCCAGCACATTTTCTTCTAGGGAAACGTGTTACCTCCTTGCCCTCTGTAAGACTTCACCTTGATTCGAATCTCTCTTCCAGGAAATGCTTAATAAAAGCATTTAATTATCTAGAAAAATTAATGAGATCATTTTGGTCTAGGTGGAAAAATGAGTATTTGCTGAATTTGAGATCGGCCCATTCAAGTTTTGTTAAAAACTTTTCGCCATTTAAAGTTAACGATGCAGTCTTGATTAAAGATGATCATCTACCTGGAAATTTGGAAAAATTCTTGAATTATTTCCCGGAAGAGATGGCAAAGTGAGGGCTTAGTCATCAATTATTAAACGTCCTGTACAATTGTTGTATAATTTAGAAATCCAGGACTAATAAGTAAAATTGTGATAATTTTATTATATGTATCATGTACTTAATTTCTAGAATATTAATTATTTAGTTAGTGACATTATTGAATATTGTTTAATGTATATATTTGTTATTTGAAATGTTTTTTTATCATATATTTTTTTCCCTTACACTGTTTTTTTTATCATATATTTTTTTCCCTTACACTGTTTTTTTTATCATATATTTTCTTTCCCTTACATTATGTTTTTATCATATTTTTTCTTGTAGTATGTTTTTATCCTAATTTTTCTCGGAGTATGTTTTTATCCTAATTTTTTTTCTTGGAGTTTTTATCATATTTTCTCTTGAATTTAATATTTTTTTTATAATTACCAGGTAACTTTCTTGAAGTTAAATTTACAATTCATTAAATATAAATATAATTATTTTCTCTAGGAAATTTTGATGAACCCCCTGGTTCATCCGGGGGCAGGATGTTAAGAATTCAGTTAACTACGTGATCTCCCTGGGCGGAACTAGCTGCCAATCATGTGTCACGTGGTCCTCCTGTTTAGTATTTTTTTTTTCTAGCAGAAGCGATCTGGACTCCTGTACTAGGGGAGTGTTATCTCGGCTTGGCTCTTCCGAGAGAGTTTTATGTGTAGTTCTCTAGGCTTTCTACACTATGGCGTTTTCATGTGTCTTTTGTTGTTGATGTTACCAATAAACTCCAGAAAAGACAACATGTGTCTTCAAGTCATTTCACCCAGACCACAATCTTCACTAAATTAATGAATTATTGTGCAATCAAGAAACGCAACGATAATTTATCATTTTACACATGAATTTGCCTATAAAAAGAATCCTGGATAGTTAAGACTTTTTACTACTTGAACGCAACGCAATGTACTGTATCACTTGATTAGTCCTTTTGTTTGATATTCTTGTTGCTTTAATTTCAAACAATAAGACAATTTCAGTAGAATTGGAAACAGAATTAAAAATTTCAATGAAAAGGAAATGGTTACATCGAAGAATTGATGACTTTGAATTTATACAATAAAATTATATATTGAAAGATAATGAAAATGTGAAGAATGCTCGTCTTTGAAAAAGAATTTGTCCAGATGACTGAAAAAAAAAGGATTTTCATCCTTAAAGGTTAGCCTTTCGGGTAAAATTTGAAATTGGCTATTTCTCTAATATCATTTATAAACTTTTATTAGTATAATCATACAGCAATTTAATTCCATTAAAGCATACATGTATGTTATCAAAATTTTCTTTTATTCTATTGAATAAATTTATAGAAATTGAATATGTTTCAATTCTAATAAAATTTCTAGGTTTGAATATATTTCTTTTAACTTTTTCATATGTTTATTTCTACTTCCTCATTGTATTCTCGTAGAATAGAGAGAACGTTTACTTTCTAATTTTTTTTTCTTAATAATGATAAAAATGTTTCTTTGTGCTTAGAATTTTTGGAGATATATCTTCATCTCATTGTATTTACAATTTTCAATATCTAATTGATTCATGTTAACTTCTTATTTCTGTACTGCATCTTTCAATTTTTGATACCATATTTATATTTTTCATTAAACTCTTTAGTATTCACTTTCATTTTCAAGCTAAATTCAGGAGAAATCCAACAAGCTATTGTTACTATAAGATAATTATTTACATGCATTCAACTGATATTGTATTTGATTAACCTACTACTATTAATATTATATAATATTTTGTACGTATTCTCAGAGCCCGTATTCGTGCCCTGAGAATATGTTATGAGAATTGTTCTCTAAATATTTAAAATATCGTTTAGATTCCTTATTTTAACACCATTTTTTTAAATCTTCTTGCTCCATTTTTACATAGCTTACTGGTATTAAAATATCCTGTATTTTATCTATAATTCAAACTCTCCAAACAGTCCATACAAGTGATTATCTTTAATTTGTTCAAAACAAGTATCCACTAGAGAAGGAATTGTCATATTTATTAGGAAATTATTTTATTCAATGCTTTGCAGTGAAATTTTAGTTTTTCAATGAAAAAAAATCAATCAATAAATGATTTTTTTTTCAGTACGTCGGATTAACGACAGTTGATGAAGCAGAACGATACGAAGGTGAATGTATTTCTTGTAGCAGTGAAACTTCAGAGGATTCTGAAAAATTGATATTTAGAAAAAAAAATGATGAATACATTAAAATATTTCAGCCGAAAGGCTATGATGTTTAAAGAAAAGGATTACTTATTCTATATAATAATACGCAACTTTTGTTTATTCTATAGAAATAAATAAAAAACGAAGTACTTTCATCCTTAAAGTGTTTCATCATCTCACTGATTTTTACAATAATGAAAAATATACACATATTCCTTTTGTGAAAAAAATTAGGTTAATATTACTCCCTTCCTAATAATATTACCATCCATATTTTCCTCAAAAATGCAAATTACAGTGGGAAAAGTTCTTAAATTATATGAATTCATTAAAAAACTTTTACTATAAATGGTGTTTGTATCAAAACAAGAAATATGCGATTTCAACTATCCGGAAGAGATATAGAGAAACGGGTTTAAATAAAATCATTTAAATAATATAATTCTAAATAAATAAATATAAAAATTTATAGAATATGAAAATTCTCAAAATCTACGGACAATTTCCGTAAATCACGGAATGAATGCAAAGCTTGTGAATTTGTCATCAAATATGCAAAATATGCTTGCAAATGTGGCAAATCTTATACACACTCAAGAAGTATCATCAATACAGTAGAAGAAACGTCAGGGTTGCTTCCGTAGAAGAAGCGTTTATATACTAATTAAATGGATGAAAGTAAAGTCTCTAAATGAGCTTAAATCAGCATTGAAATCTTAGAGGTTATTTTTAACCTAGAAGTTAACCATATTCTTACAATCTCTAGATTATAATTAGATTGTTTGCTATATATGTAAGCAAAACAAGTGAATACAAACCTATTTTAATCGATTTATTAAATTTCTATGTATTCGATTATTTGATTAAAATTTAAAAAAAAATATTCAAAAACCTGAAAATCGTAATCAAACTAAGAATTTTTTTTATTCTTTTCGATTACGTTTTGATAAAAGTAGTAACGATATTAAACCAAAAGAAGATTGGATTGGATGTGATCATTTTCTGGCGCAAGATCCTTTTCTAGGATTTGCAAACAAAAAGAAGAAAATATTTAATAGAACAGTCATTTACACCTGATTAAAAAAATTATTAAAACATTTTATTGATGAGCCTAAAAATAGACGTAAAGTGAAGAAAATATTGGATGAATATTTGTTTACAATTTAAAGGATAAAAAAATTGGTCACAAGAAAGCAGAAATAGAAACAAATCTCAAAGAACTATTTAAATCAGATTACGAAATTGTAGAATTATATAGAAAATTAGTCAAAAAATTTAAAACTTATAGAATTATTGAAATTAAAAAATTAAGACTTGAACAATGTCATAATATTTTAAGAGATTTATTAAAAAAAAAACAATGTTTGATGCGATATCAAAGTTTAAAAAAACTCCACAAGGTCTCATCTCACATTTTCATTTCACTGTTCAAAGATGACGCATACGCTCAATAAAAGATCAATTAAATATACAGGGAGCATAGTGAGAAACTGCTGCAAAAATTAAGCACCTTTTAAGCACCAATAGCCAAAAAAATTGAGCACCTTTTTGTATACATGCATGCATAAATCTACGTATTTTCTAAGCATAGGATGTTCTCTGTTTTATAATAATGCATTATTTTTATTGAAAATATTTTTAATGATTTTAAATGTGTATTTTTAAAATTTTAATATTTATTTCTGCAATAACACAATAATTATAATACTTATTTTTACAATACTGAAGAAGTACATCTTTTACTGTCAAATAAATTATTGATTACGCAATATTTTTTTGAAAAACTATTATTACAAAAAATATTGTCAACTTTTATAAGATTTAACAATACAAATCTGTGATCTTCATCAATCTTTCTTAAAATTAATAAATTACAAGCTCAATTAGATGGGCACATCATTTCTGAAAATGTCGGTACTGAGCAAAACATTGCATTAGATTTTTTTATACATACAGCAACATATACGATTTTACACGGATGGGATGGTAAGCATCTCACCATTTTTTTAGTTAAACTTCTAATTAAAATTTGCAAAAAATCTTCTTAGTGACCACTAATATCCAGGAAACAGCTTTTCATGTTCCTAACTTCAATGGTTTGTGCAGCTCTATCAATCAGAGCAAAACTCTCAACAAACTATGTAGAGAGAGATTTCAATGGGAAACCAACAAAAAAATCGTTAAAAAAATGATAGAATGCAAAACTTAATGAATAAAAGTTTTTTTTTTTCCTTTAAACATTTTAAATAGCAGATCTAGCAGGATTTTTTTTAAATATAAAAACCAAAATTTGGGGTGATTAATTCAACAAATAATAATTTTCAAATGGATGAGGGCATTAAAAAAACCTATGGCTTCAATTAAGACGGAATTTTCACAATCCACTAACATAATTACACACAGTAAAATTCATTTAATAGGTTGTACAGAAGATTGCTCTAAATCGACATGTTATCGAGAACAGTAATCGAATGTATAACAAAATAAAGAGGTTTCACTGTATTTTTAGAGAAGCTTCTCCCATGTTCGATATATCTCTTTGGCACACTAAATACGTCCTGTTGTATTCATTTTCCATTCGTTGGACCAATCTGCGTATTTTTCTTTCAAAACATATAAAAAGATTAAAAACACATTTATCAGGCAGAAATAAAACAAATTCTTCTCCATCTCTGAATTCCACTGAAATTCGAACGTCTTTCGAGTTGCAACAAGGATGACACAATAGGCATTTTGTACTACCCTTTCGGGATAAACTTTCCAGTATTTCAATAAACAATAACGTAAAGTGTTGAAAAAAGAGGGAGTGGAGGAAAAGTTATTAACTGTTGTCTTGATACATGTTGGCACCCCTGGATCAATTTCACCCTGGATTTCTTCGCGGAATTCCACCGTTTGGTTGTCCTTTCTTGATATATCCGATAAAATATTTTTACAACCACGCTTTCGATTTGTTGAATACAGTGCAGGAATAAATGAAATTAAAACTTTCTCTAGCACTTTTTGAGAAAAGTAAGCACTTTTTAAGGCCTTTTTTCACAATTAAGAACCCTTAAAGTGCTTAAAAATGGTTTTTAAATTTAAGCCTCTTTCATGATACTCTGCACACTGTTATCACATTTGAGAGTCAGGCGCAGATGTGGCGCCCTCAGCATATTTCAATATTCTTTGCACTACGTATGTGCCAACAGCCCGCACGGCGTTAACATGGTGTCATCATTTAACACAAATTACAAATAATAGCACAATTAAAGCACCTTGATGAAATGAAATTATATCCCATTAGCAAACAGCAACACAATTAAAGATACACACAACTGAAATTCATATTACTCTATTTTGATTCATTTACAGGTCAGAGGCAAATTTTATTTATTTATTTTTTAAAATTACCACTTTTAGTTTTCACCACTACTTTCACGTTACCATCCTTTCCTGAAATTACTTCTTCTACGCTTCCAATTACAGATAAATAAATAATCTTCCTTTAATATTACCATATCTCCTACTTTTACGTTATTTTGTGAAAACTGTCATTTATTTCTTTGTTCCAATGTACTGAGATAATTGTTAGTCCAGTTTTCCAAGTGGTTTGACTATTCTAGATTTTAATCTATTTTCAGCAGCATTACAATACTAGGCTCAACAATGCTTGTAACTCATCGACCAATCAAAAAGTGGCCTGGTGTTAAAACATAAAGATTGGCTACTCTAGATGACGTAAGATAGAGCGGACGTGAATTTAATATAGCTTGCATTTGAGAAATTATGGTAAGAAATTCTTCATAGGTAAGTTTGGAATTACCAATAACAAGCTTGAAATTATACTTAATAGATTTAACACAAGTTTCCCACAGTCTTCCGTGGTTTGCGGGTTTTGGTGGAATAAAATTCCTCTCAACATTTTCATTAGATAAAAATTTATTTAAAGTTTCGTTTGGCTGCCTGATTAGTTTATTTCATCTTTTTAATTTTAAGTTACTACCAAAAGAATTAATGCATTCATTGAAAATATTTAAACAGCTTTGTCTCTTCTACTAAAAAATCACTTGAGTGTGGCAATAATAGCATCACTAGAGAGAATAGGCAAATATCTAAATCACTTGAGTGTGACAATAATAGCATCACTAGAAAGAATAGGCAAATATCTAAATGTTATGCTTTAGAGACAAAACGTATAGAAATACATAAATATACTTTACGAAATATTCCCTCTTTCCGACATGGATATCTTATCAAAAATGGACCAACAAAATCTACTCCAACACAACTAAATGGGAAATTTTGAGTCATTCTTCTTCTGGCAAATGACCTATTATTTGCTGACATACAACTGGTTTAGCTTTAAAGTAGGTAAGACAATTATGCACTACCTTTCTATAAACATCAAGACCATTTACAAATTCAAAATTTCTACCTTATTAAAAAAAACCAAGTCTGTGGGCCTACTTGCAAATATTTTTTATGATACATTTCAGCAATTAAATAAGCTAATCAATGATTTTCAGGCAAAAATCATAGGAAATTTTTTATTATAATCAAAGTTACTATTTGCTCGTCTTCCACCTACTCTTAAAATATAATCATTATCTAAAAAGGAAAATAAATCTTTCATTTGATTATTCTTTGAGATCTTACCATTCTTTTGGAAATCGTTTACTTCCTTTTGCAATTCATTTTCTTGTACAATTCTTACCAATCCCAACTAAGCTGCTCCAATTCCTTCACCTGTAAAAGCTCTTTAAAAAAAAAAAAAAATGAGATTTGCAGTTATTGAAGAAGCTGTAAATATAACTCAAAATACGAATAATTTTAGTGTAACTATTACTGATTTAAATTGAGAAAATCATCAATAAATGATTTCACTTTCACATTTAGAATATAATCTGAATCATTAATAGTTTTTAACTCCTTGGCAAAGTCAATAATCACAAGAGTTTCAGGAATGTTTTTTCCTGGATAATGATTCTCTCAGGTACTTGGGTCCATTCCATCACAGTTCGCTTTGTCCAATCTTATTTGGATTGAGGCTTCTTGATATCAGATCAGCAGAGTTATCGATTTGATGGGACATGAAAAATAAGTGTGATGTCTCCAATGATGAATAAGTGTCAGTTCTAGAATTCTTGTGCAACAAGATCTTTAACAAATAGGGCGTCTTTTTGAAACATGAAACATCAATCATAGAGTTACTTCACAAAAAAACTTTGTTCCCACAGATTTTTAAGAGAAGATAATATTCTAAACATTAATTTAGCAAATAAAACAACTGCACACACTTCAAGTCTAGGTTTTGTGAGTTTTTTTAGTAGGGATGTTCGAGATTTGCTTGTAACTAATCTTGTACATCACCAATTGCTGAGCTAGATTCACAATACACAAGCTCTCCTTATGCAGATTCAGATGCATCAGCAAATTCATGCAGTTCAATAGAAATAACATGTGCTATTAAAATAAACCTATTTATTTTTAAAATATTGACCGATAGTAGATCCTCGCAGAATTTAGTCCATTTTTTAGATTCTTTAACAGGAAGCATATCACTCCAGTCAATTTTTAGTAGCCACAGTGCTGTTGCTTTAGTGACCGCCGGACAAAGTAAGCCAATTGGATCAAAGAGTCTGGCGATAGTAGAGAGCATTGATCTTTTAGTCGGATGACATTTTT
>JAPMOR010048039.1:229909-270012 GCA_026543865.1 Argiope aurantia | reverse complement strand
TCTGGCGATAGTAGAGAGCATTGATCTTTTAGTCGGATGACATTTTTCTCTACCTTTAATTTAAAGGCAAAACAGTCAGTTTGAGCCTCCCATGTTTATTTTTATCTCGTTTTTAGTGTTTTGTATAAGTTCTGAAGTATTCAAACGCCACTTATGTACAGTAGTTTTTAATGCATTAATCAGTTGTTGCTATTTTCTAGGTGTTTGCTCCACTGAGAACATCGACCATGTCAAAGTCATTACATACCATAAGGAGAAATGCCTCAATTGAAATTTGTTTCATTGCTACATGGGAAGCACTAATCGTACCGAAAGTAATAGGAACAGAATTCGTTGGATAATTATCCTTCTGTGCGAATGTTCTGACGGAATGAAATCGTGTATGATTCCTCCGTTCGATTGGATCGAATTGTCATTAGTAGTCAAAGTTGATGCCTCACCATCGTTGTAATCTTCGAAGGTGATGCATTTCACCACTTTTTTCAATCTCACTCATGAATCTAATAGCATTCCTACCGATTTCCTCCAACTATCATTTACCTTACTAAATAAAAATGTTTTAGTTCTATTTTATCTGAAGGAAGTTGCTGTGACTAATCTCACAGCGTTTAAAATTACTTCCGATTTCTTTAAGGGATCCTCCTGACGCAGGCTTTACATAGTTTTTCTTGTCGCACAATCCATTCGCTTTGTTTATTAAACGCAGAAAGACAATCACAGCTCAAATCATGACATTTAATAAACTCTACCAGCTCAGTTACTGATTTATTTTTATAAGCTTGCCAATTGAAAAGAAGGTGCTTTTTATTACACAAAACACATTTTGAATCTGACAGAAATTCTTTCGGTGCGTTCTTATAGTTTCTATTAAAAGTATTCAAACATTGCTTTGAGAAGTAATCATTACTTTCGATTAATGGCTTACCCCGTGAAAGTATAAGTAGCATTCTTTTGTTAGCTCACCTAGTTTAATACTTATCTCTTTATCTAGCGTTTGAAATATTTTATCTAAAACAATTGTTTTAGAGAAAATTTTTAGTTAGGTGAGAAACAAATTGTACCTGCGCTTTGTTAATGCGTTCAACCTTTTGTGATCCTTAATGTACACCATAATGTTGGATGCCCGTTCACCTAATAGATTTAGAAGGACTTTCGAGATCAAGCTCTTTCAATAGATGGGGGAAAAAACAATTCTTATGGTTTTTTCGGTCGTCAGAGTTTTTATGCTATTTATTAAATAATCGAAGGAACAATTCTGATTATCAGTTTCGGTTTTCCCAGCACTTTTCTTTCGTTTGAATTAGATTGAGATTTAATCCCTTCTAATTTAAGTTTTAATCTTTCTATTTCAGTTTTTTCAATCTCAAGACTTCTAATTTTTGCTTCTTCACGAGACTTTCTTTCATTAAGTACACTATTAATGAAATTTTTTACAAATCCCTCATAATTTTTAAACGATTTAGACTTTTCAATAAGATTTTCAAGTTCACTCACCATGGCTTCTGGGGGTACATTATCGCACAATTCCTCCGCAATCAGCCTATGGTCTTCCTTGAGGCAATTATTTAACTTTTTCTTTACAAAGATCACCACAAAAAGGGAAGATTGCACAAATTATCCACAATGATAATCAGTAATCCAATAAAATGCTCTAATGGATGGTAATTTTTCTATCGACGGACCAATGTTTTATGTAGCTCAATTAACCCTTTCTAGGGCCATGGGAAGTATGCTTCCCATCAAATTTATCAATCTTTGTATGAAATTATGTAGGTTTGCATAATTTCTGACAAACTTTTTTAATAAGTCAGAATTTTAGATGCTTCAGTTCTTTATCTCATACAAAATGATGTGTCTTGATTTGTTACTTAATTATTAATTAACCAAATTAATTAATTAATCAAATTAAATTTATCTAATAATCTAAATGAATCCCTTTTCTTATTCTAATTTCAAGCCTAAAAATATTTTAACATAATATGACTAGAAAAAAATGGCCCTTTAAAGGGTTAAAAGAACCAAATTTCTCTTTTCACATTTTCATTTTCATTTTTCACAGACGCACAAGCTACAACACAACATCACACATATAACACTTAAGAATTACGTGCAGATGTGCCACCCTCTGCATACTTCAATATTCTTTGCACTGAGCATGCGACAACAAACAATCGGAAAAATTGATGGAAAAATAGATATTCTTACACGTAGTCCCTAATAGGTTAAGCCTTTTCATTCAAAAATTATATCTACAAAAGAAGCATATGAAATCTTTTTAGATGTTTTGATGGGTAAAAGTGAATATTACAGACTTTAGCCTTGATTTTCAAATGATTGAATTACCCAGCGGAGGACTCTAAGCACAGCACCTAAAAGTGAAAAAGAAAAATAAATAAAAGAAATATTTGTTAGATTAAAAATAGTGACAATATTCGTTTAACCAGATCTATAGTAACACTTTTAAGTATTAAAAAACTGAAACTTATGCAAAAAAAAGGTCATAATTTTTTAAATAAAAATGACATTACAAGTATTAAAAAAAGGAAGATTATATTTTTAAAAAAACATTAACTGTTAAACTACATGAAATGCATGATATTCCTTTAGAAGTTTATAATTTGAGGCAAGTTAAATCATTTCAAAAATTTTTAGATGTTCAAATTAATGTATTTTGTAGAGAAAATTTAAAAGAAAGGATATGTAGTGGCAGTTATAAACTGACATCCACACACATATACAAGAATAGAAATTACTTTGATTCATTACAACAATTACAGGTAGTTTAGGAAAAAGGAATTATTGCGATTAATGTTTATTATAGAAGTGATGAGCATGAATACCCATTAAAATATGACAAATATCTTGAGAATGAGAATAATTGTGAAGGCAAAAAGTATTCTGTAATGACTATTTTAGATGCTTTAAATGTAAGAAATCTTATGAAAATCATAATCCATCTGCGTTTAAAATATTATGGAAATGTTTAAAATGTAAGAGTTTTGAATAGAAAGAAAAGGAAACTTGAGGATCATAAGTATAGTGAGAGAATGAGTAAAAGTTGTCGTAATTAGGTAGATAGAGATAATAAATGTTATATGAAAACAAAAAGAGCTCTAGGAACCTTGTATGGAAATAGCTGTTTTAAAAGAAAAACTTCCACAGAATGTGAATTTTGCAAGCTAAGTATTAAATGTATCAAAATTTGTAAAATCACAAAACCCAATAATATTAGTAAGCGGCGAGATCAATACAAATATGCTGATTTTTCTTAAAATATTTATATAAATATAAAAACTATGCAAGAAACAGGTAACCGTGAATTCAATGTGGTAATAAATCATGATTTTATAGATAAAAAAACCTGATTTATTTTCATCCTAAAAACTATATTTAAAGATGAAAATGAGTATTGCGAATGGTTATGTGAACATAAACATCATGGCTCACTATGGAAAAGACTTTGATTTCCAGTTTTTATCTAAATATTGTTTTAAAACTAAAATTAAAGTATTTACAATATATCAAGGAAATAAATTAATATGTATGCAGACATTTGATTGTATATAAAAAAAGATTTGTTGATTCTATCCATTTTACATTGATTTTCTTTGAAATAGTTTCTCAAAACATTTTGATTAACAGAATTAGATAATAAAAAAAAATTTGTTTTCCTCATTAGTTCAATACATAAAACAATCAAAATGGTAAAAGTAAATACCCTGATAAGTATTATTATAGTTATGGTAATACAACAAAAGAAAAAAAAAAGCCTATCAAAAATAGTACAAAACATTGAAAGAGGAAACTCTTGATTTTCAAAAAGAAATTTTAAAAAATGATATGATTCATATCTAAATACTTTAATCGGATGTTTAGAATTAAAGAAATTATTTACAAAAACAGCTTTAAATTGATTCTTTATTGATATTGATCCAAATTGATAATGATCCTTTAAGGTACATAACTTTAGCAGGTGTTGTAGGGTTAAATAAAGAAATAATTTCTTAGAAGAGAAAACAATTGCTATAGATGAGGATGCCCAACAAGATCAAGACAATGAAAAATCAATTGTTTTGTTCAATATCTAATTCTATCTAAAAAAGATAATATTAACATACAATGTGCATTAAATAGAGGTGAAATAAAATAGGAAATAAAACTTATAAAACAGATGGAGACTATGAAAATACAGTATATCAATTCAAGGATGTTATTGGCAAGGATTTCTTAAATGTTCCCAGAATCAACAGTAAATATGCATCATCAAATTTATATGAAAAATTCATATGAGAAAACAAAAAGAGATAAATAAAAAGAAATAAGACAAAACATATGTGTTGATTCAAATATGGAAATGTGATTTTAACAATGATAAAGACATTTTAAAATATAAGAAAAAGAATGGAAAAGAGATTTTGCAACACTTTAAACGTTAGAGATGCTGTTTATGAAAGCAGATGTGAACCCATTACTTTAAAATATGAAATGAAAGATAACGAAAAAGGTAAATATACTGAAATATGTTCACTTCATTCAACTAAATTTCTTTGATCTTATAGGTCATCCTGAAAGAAAGAGTCCCAAAAAATACAATAAGAAATAATACAGATTAATAGAATGTAAAGTACTTCTTCCTATAAAAATATATAATTCTATGTTGCATTATACAGAAGGAAAACTGATATTTAGCTTGTGTAAATCGACTTCAAAAACTATTCAGTGTAAAACTATTAAGTAAATCATTAAACAAAAATAAATAAATAAAAGAAGAGATGCAAAAAAAAAAGTTACAAAATAAATAATGTAATTATACAAATGATGCAAATGATAAAAGAAGTTTTATATTAACTAGGACAAACAATGAAATGGATAAAAAGGATACCAGATTTTCAATATATAAGAACGTTGGAATTTTAATACGAAATCCGATGCATCATTTAGAGATTATGTTTTTGAAAATAAAATTAGAAACAGGTGATAAATGATCTGAAAATTTCAAAACTGAAGAAGAATATAGACAATATGTAAAAGAGAAATTAAAATACAAAATGAGGGGAATTTGGACAAAGAAAATATACACAACAAACAGAATATGTAATGGAATTAAAAGACTTTTATAGAAATATATTAAAAGATAATATTAAAGATTTGAATATGATATTTGTAAATGATGATTGTATAGAAATGAATTATAAAATGAAAGATGAAAATGATAAAGAATTTTTATACAAATATCTTTGTAGCTGCATTTACAACTAGTTCTGCTAGAATAAAATTATATAAAATGATGAATAAATTAGGTCATAAAGTATTTTATTCAGATACCGATAACATTGTTTAAATCAATGATAAAACTAATAAAGCAAAAACAGTTTTATGTTAGGTAAATATATAAAAACATGGATATCTCCAGCTGGTAAAGATAATTCTTTCTTAATGAATTATGGTAAAGTTAGAGAAAAAATAAAAATATTCAAAATGACTTATGAAACTAAGCTCTGTTTTGAAGAAAAAGTGAAAATAATAACAGGCGAAACAGATTATATGAATGTAGAAATAAATCAGATTCAAATATAAAAGGATAGAAATTTCAAGATAAATAAAACAAATAAGATACATGTTTGATTTTGATCAAACAAGATTTTTAGATCATTTTGATACTGTACCTTTAGTTTATTAACTTATAAAAATTGGATATTAATTTATAAAAACTTAGCATTTATAAAAATTAACTTTGGATATTAATTAATAAAAATGAAATGAAATAAATACAGTCTTTCAGAGATCATAGGATCAAAGTTTGTGATAATTATCACGATACTGATATAGTTGCTTTAGTTAGTTCAAGCAAAGATTTCAATACTATTCATCATCTATACATTAGAGATTTTGATTTACTTAATAATTTTGAAGTATTTAGATATATTAGAGGACATTACTGAAAAAGATGAAACTGTGCAAAATGCAAAACAAATTATTTACAATGAAGAAGACTTTGAGAAATGATAACCTAAAATATTCTTAAAATTTATGCTCTAATAAATGAAAGTCTTGAAAAGCACAATGTTCTTCCAAACTCTATCTATCAAAAACTTCAATGAATTTGAAATCCTGTCAATAAAATAAAACAAATATCCATGTAAATAATTATCGAGTTAACTGATGGAACAATTTTTCTACCTGACTAATGTAATAATAAAAAATTTGGAATAACCAATAAACAGCTCAATAAATTATCTTGATTAAAATTAATATATAAAGAAGAAATGATTGTGGGAAAAGAAATGGAGCTAATTTGAATTTATTTTTATAAAAATACACTTTTTTCCAATGAACCTGCAATGTTTTTAGATCTTAAAAATCTTCAAAAAATTTTTTTAACTTTATAAACCTCAAAAATTTTTACAAACTTTACTGTACTCTAAATCTTAAAATAGTCCGAGTATAAAATAGTGTACGGCAGGACTTGCAGGACACAAAAATTTCTGGTATTTGTCATGAAAAATGATGTTAACTAATTTAAATATTATTTTTTAAATACCAAAGCATATAAAAATCATGGAAGAAAGTATTTGCAGTTTTCACATGTTTCAGCTTAAAAAATAAATGTTTTAAAACGAAAACATAAAAAAACTAAATAAACCTTTTTTCATGATTTTTAAATGCATTTTTTATATGTTTTTGGTTTCAAAAATATGAAATAAAGCATTTTTCATTATAAAGACCTGAAATTTTAGTGTCCAATAACTACTGCCATATATTACAATCATGCAATGGCACGATATATAATCCTTAAAATTATAAAAAAAACTATTATTTTTATTAAAAATACAAAATAAGAAAAAAGAAACTCATAAAAATACACTACATGTTTAAATAATAAGTTGAAATGTTGAAAGTGTACAAATAACAGAATAACTAAAATACTAATTTATTTTATTAAGGAATTATGTTTTTAACTACTTTTGAAAAATACAATGTTGGTGTGTTAGAAGAGAGGTATAACTAAAAAAAAAAAGTTATTTTCTAATTATTCTGTTAATATTAATATTGTTCTAATATTCTGTTAAAAAGTTATTTAATTAGTTATTTGGCATTCTTGCAACTTCCTACAATAATACAATTTTCCAATTTTTGGCAATCCAATTTGAAAATATGCAATGCACAACTATCATAAATGCTTTCAGTGACATAACAATGATAAGAAACAAAACAGCAATTTATAAAAACAACAGAATTATTATTAAAATAATATAAATAGTATATAATAAAATAATTATATATATGCGACTAACTATCGCATAACTATCTATCAACTATTCAAGAACATATGGTGTTCGAGAAAAAAATATAACATAATAAGCATAAATTACTTATCAAATTAATATAGAAGAACCTTAAATTCACATCAAAATCATTTTGATACAAACCGTCAAAAATCATACTGTAAACTACATTTATGGTACGAAATTTAATTTACAGTTCCCAATTCGATTTCAAGCACTTTTCACGATCATGGTTTACCTGAATACTTCTTTCCTAACCTAGAAGCTAATGACACAGTTGAAATGCTCCCCTTTCAGATGTTTTTTTTCAGGGGACCAAACACATGGAAATCGCAGGGCGACAAGTCCAGGCTGTAGGGCGGATGGTCGAGCTGCTCCCACTTGAAGTTGGCCAGCTCCGCATGTGCAATCCTGGAGACGTGTGGACGGGCGTTATCAGGGAGTAGAATCACACCCTCTGGGAATAGCACCGGTCTTTAGTTCTTGATGGACCTGCGTAGTCTTCGGAATGTCTTACAGTACACATCGGAGTTAATGGTTCTTCTGTGCTCGAGGAATTCAACAAGTAGCGGACCTTGGACGTCAATTGGACGACGTTCTTTATAAGAACCTCTGTTCTCTCCTGCGCATGCTCCGATTTACGCCGGAAACTCCAATCGCATCCCTAGATGTCTCGCTATGCCCATAGCGGCCATATACAAATATGTTAACGGTTATGTTGCTACGACGTTTCGTACCTTTTTATTTGAACACCCCTTGTATGAACAAAGTTCTTTCTAAAGCAATAAAAAAATACCAAAGCTATTGACATTTATTTATAAGTGATAATATAATATTCAAGACAAAGATGTCAACTATACTTCTATAGGAAAAACAGCAATTATTATCAGGGGTGGTGCCAGAGACAGGGGAGCTATCTCTCCACTTACGGGATAGCATGCCTTCCCATTGGAGAAATAAGAATATATCATGTCGAAGAAATTTTCTTTGACAAGAAATTTTTGCGTATTTCATCTTATTGATAATTATTTTACCAGATACATTATGAAATTTACTGTCTACATATGGATAGCTGAGTTTTAGATGCTTTTAAGCATAAAAGCTTTAGTACCATAGTTGCCAACATTTTTGGAATCGCAAGATACTTTTAATCAATTGTACAGCAGCAAATCCCAAGATTTAAAAATCGATCTGAAATCCCTCACAAGTTTGCAAGGAAGCAAGATGCATCTAAATCGAAAATATACAACAGAAAATAGTATTGCAAATTCTTTCTAATGAAATCTAACAAGTTTACCCATTGGAGTTATGTCTATTTTGCAGTATTAAATTTATAATTTAAAAGCCTCTTTTTTTGTAATGTGCATACCATTGTATAAATGGAGACATAAAACTACACTATCTATTTGTAAATATTTAAACTCTTTTCACACATTTAAATAAATCACAGGTGCTTTAATTTTGTTACATGTAAAACCTTTGTGATGAATGTAATAAATGTTTAAATGCAATTTTTAAAAAGTCGTTGACGTACACAGTGGCGGATTTCCGCATAGGCGTTGGAGGCGGTCGCCTCGTGATTTGAGACCTGAGGGGATGTCAAAATCGATATCGTAGTACTGAATTATCAGTAATTTTTTTCTTACTCAAAAGAAAAAAAGGAAAAAAAAGTATTCAATGAAAATGTAGAGTCAAACCATACAAAGGAATAAATAACTATGAATGAACAAAAAAATAAATAATTTCAAAAGTAGTGGCATTCGGAAAATTTCTACGATATAAAAAACTACAAAATATTGGAACACCCCCCCCCCCGAAATATCAAAACCATTTGTTCCAAATAAATTGCAATATGCAATTATAGCAAAATTATATGATTTGAATATTATTAACAACTGTGGGAGATATGACATACCGGGACGATCTAAATCCTTTTTTTTTTCAAAAACAAATGAGCAATTGTTATCAAATTGAATCATTGCAAATTTTATTTATTTGATTTAATAAACTTTCATTAAATCAAAAAAATGTCTTGATTTACAAGGATATTGTACTCGAATGCCTTATAATTAAAATGAACTTTCTGTCAAATTTCCGAATATTTCTCTCAGAATTCATTTATTTCAAATTTGTTTGCAAATCCATACCCCCCCCCCCACTTTTTTTTTCTCATTTCGTTGGCCAATTAAGTCACAAGTCAACAATTCTCAGTTAACATAAGATAAAGGGGAGGGGGAGAGAAAAGCCACCTTTTACAAGAAATGTCAATGCCATTCCCTAAACCGACAAAAGGGTGTGACATTGACCTCACCCTTGACCTTAGGCAGAGGGAATGACATTATTTTGTAGAAATTTCTGTGCATTTTCGTTTTATATCGGCTATATTTCCAAAGCGTGTTATTCTCACGAGATTTTCTTTTCGTTGGATTTTTGAAGAGACCAGCTTCTGTACATATTTTTAAATTGTAGAGATAAACAAATGCAGTCTTTAAAACTTAAATGCACAATTTTTCTCAGCTATTACAAATATTTATTTACTGCCATTTTTTAATGTTTCAATGAGAATTCATTCTATAGTTTTCTTATGTGTCAATTAAAAAAAATGGAACGTAATTTATAACAAAAATGCAAAACCAAATGATAATTTTAATTTTGTGGCTTGCCATTTTTTAATAATTTAATATTTTTATGTGAAAGAAAACATTTTTTTAATTTTTATTTACAAAATTTCCCTACTAAATAAAGGATATATAGATATTTGAATTCTCACAGGTGAAATTTGCTGAAAATACACTAAAGAAAAAAACTCAAGACATTATTCTTAAGATTTATTTCCTATATGGGGGGGGGGGGATAATTAAAAATACGCTTCGTGCTATAGCTTTCATCAAAATACATATTACGAAAAAAGTTGCGGATATTTTATCAAATCATGTGAATGGTATCTATTATTCAATAGATTAAGAATTACTATTAGCTAAATGGTGGAGCTAATGGAGTTTTTATTAAAGAGAACTCAGTTATGGGAATACTAACATTTATTAGAGCCAAAAAAATTGACAATTAAAGTCACTGATTTTATCTTTTCTCTGTTGCGCTATTTTTTAATTCGTTAGTTTTTTTTTTCTCTCATAATAGATTATGAAATTTTTTACTTCCTCTGTCTTTTTTCTGCAAGTAATATTTATATTCAGGGGGAAAAAACTTGACAAGTGCTTAAGTCTAGAGAATTACATTTAAACGATGAAACATCTCAATTCTAGAAATTTTAAAGTATTAGTTTCTTTAGATATAGATACATGTTATAATCAATGCATTGTGAGTAACAAGTTTATCTTAAGTATCACGCGTTAATATTTACAGTAACCACAGTCTTATGATTTAATGCAAGCAGTTCATTCCATGAAGAAGAAAAAAAAAATGTGTGTTTTTTTTTTCGTTGAAAATATGCCTTTTATTTTTGTTGGCATTCAATATTTTGAAAGCATGTTTCAGAAAAATCGTCCCAAACGACGTTTACTAGGTGAAAATCACAAAAATATAGTAAGTCCGAGAACTAATGAAAACGGAAAAAAAAATAATAAAAAATAGCAAACAGAGTTTCAGATATGAATTGCTTTTAAGTGAAAGCACATTCTTAATTTTACGGAAAACAAAAAAGTAGTTTAGAACCCTTATCTGCAAAAATATTAAAAGAAAAAAAAGCTGGAAAATGTAAGGAATTTTATATTCTATAACTTGATATAAGCGTGTAGTGTGAAAACTGGGGAGTTTTAAAGATATTCAAGAAAAACTAAAATGGAAACCAGAAAACATCGCCCCAACATCAATACCGATGTTCGCAAAGAGCGTTGTCAAATTCGAAAAATAAATTCAGAGCAAGGATAATAGGCATTAAGTAGATAAAATGTTACCATAAAACATAAAGTCGCAGTAACGGTTTTCAATGAAAATCGCAAATCGGGTGGATGCTTGATGCCACACAGAAAGCTGCACACTTTTCTGCTAGTTTTATTCTTAGATGAAGCCTGCTTTACGAGAGTAGGAGTCTTCAACGCGCACAAAGCGCATATTTGATCATTCGAAAATCCCAACATCACTATATCATCGAACGTGCAACACAAGTTTAATATTAACATCTAGACAGGTCATCTACTGGGACCGTATCTTCTGCCCGAATGCCTCAGCGGCGTAAAGTAACTTGTTTTCTTCCAGCACCTTTCCTCCGGATTTAATGCAGGGAACACCTGCAATTGTAATCCAGAACATTTGGTTAATGTATGATGGAGCAGTAGCACGTTTTAGTTGCATTCGTGATATCTGACTTGTTGTTTGCGAATGAAGTTTAACGACCATCAATTCTGCAATGCTCATTAATGAATATTTGTGGCGCAGCATGACCAGATATGGCTCTTGCGCCAAAAAAAAAAAAAAAAAAAAAAAAAAAAAAAAAAAAAAAAAAAAAAAACCAAACAACAATAACGAAATTAATGAATATTTGCTCGCTAACTTTATTTTTCTCGAACACATGAAAAATTTACATACGAGAAGCCTTCTTCTCGATTACCTTGTTCCCAATTCCTCGCATTCATAGGGCCATTTGACAAGGCTCTCTGCGAGCATCGGTACTGATGTTGCAGTGATGTTTCCATGTTCCAATTTGAGTTTTTCTTGAATATCTTTAAAACTCTCCAGTTTTCACATTACACACTTATATCAAACTATAGAATATAAAATTCCTTACATTATCAAGCTCTTATTTTTCTTCAAGTTTTAATATTTTTGCAAGTATGGGTTCTAAACTACCTTTTCGTTTTCAGTAATTTACGACCCTCTATATCGGGGATGGCGAACCAGCGGCACGCAACACAATATTTTGGGCACGCCGCCAATCAAAACGGTTTGCATTTTAATTTTAGTTCAAAATAACGAAGTTCACTAGTGATCGGTCGCGGTGCGCGGGGCCCAATCCCTACCTATTTCTCGTATGGAAGAAAATCGGGCAATATCATTGGTTCACACCGTCGTGCACTCTACAAAGAAAGTGGGACATCATTATGTGCCAACTTCGAAGTCGTTTCAGTTCGTATTGCTAGTATTGTACTTAGAAATTTCCGAAGAACAAATCTGCCTTAATGCTTTGTTGTGTGATTTTTATCCCCTCCCTCTCTCTTTTTAACCTTTTATTTACAGTCTAAATCAATTTGCCTTAGCATATTCATATGAATAGCAGTCAAGAATTCCCGTCCTAATTTTGAAACTGAAATGGTTGGAAACAATGAAATAGTTTCCATTAGTTGCAATTTAAAATCCATGGATGGTAACAACGAATGAGTGAAATAATGTGGAAATTCAACAAATACTAAGTGGAACAATAGAAAATCATGTCCTTCAAAAAAAAAATTATTTACTGGTAAGTTAAGGCTTTCAAAATTGATGTTCTTTAAAGATATATGCCAACATTTCAATGAATTGAACTTAAAGCTTCGAGGCACAAATAAAACAACTATCGTCATGATGGATCTCATTTGCGCTTTTGACGCTAAACTGCATGTTCTCAGAAACGATATTATTACAAGAAAGCAACTATCAATTCAGAAATAAACAATATTATCTATATAAAATTTCCTGAATCTATATAATAAAATAAAATATACATTGTATTTAGAGAGCGCTAATGCTGCTACAACTAAAATACAAATGAGCTTAACCAAAATAGAATTAAAATAATTTTACATTCAAAAATCAAAAAGAAAGATAAAATGAATCCGGCCCGAAGACTTTTTCAAGGGTCACCCTCAAGCAAGGATTCAAACCAGGGATTTTTTCTGTGAAGGGTCTGACATTCGTCCAACCAACTGACCCTTCGTGACCCGAAAATCCCAGAAAATTGAGGTTTTGGAGACAAAATTAGTATCACAAAAATAAAAACATTTTCAAAAAACAATCCAGAAAAAAACACAGTAAATCACGCCACAAAATACCAAAATCATTTAAACCAGAAAGCCAAGTACTTATTAATTGAAAAGACAAATTGAGGTATAAACTTGTTAGAGCAAATGCACTTCGTTCAATTGAACCAAAATTAAATTTTTCACATTTACAGCTATATATGCTTACTGAGTTTTGTCATAATGTAACGTCATCAAAGTTGAAGCGCCCTCTGTAGAGTCATAACTCAAAGCCAACAAACCGGAGGAAGTCAGAAACCAGACAGTCCTTCTCTTATCAAAACCTCTATATTGCAAAAGTTTTTAGGGAATTCGTTAATAGTTACATTCTCAATGAGATTGTTTGTTGCTAAAATATACGAACTTTTATTATTGCATATTTTTTTAATCCTGTTAAATTGTGAAAAAATTAAATTTTTGAAGATTTTAGAGTGTAAATTAGAATGGTAGTTACTAAGTTTTATTATTTTAAAGTTAAAATCATTCCTTTTTATCAAAAATACCTATTAAAGTTTGTCCATTATTAATTTCAATATTTAAATCTAAATAATTAGCTCTAGGTTGATTTTCGTTTGTTTGAGTCAAAACTAAATCCTTTGGGTAACAATTAATAACATCACTAGGATTATCCAAATTTTACAAAATTATGTCATCGTTGTATCTAAGCCTATTACTAAGTTGTGTTTAATTATTTCTTTTTCATAATAATTTAGGAAAATATTGGCTAACGCACTTGAAAAGGCTGTTCCCATTGGAATCCCCTTTATTTGTTTATAGAAATTAATTCCATTAAAAACATAGTTTTCTTTAATATTAAATTTACACAACTCTAGCCAATTACTTTTTGTAATAATATCTCTATTTAAATATTCGTCATATATAATAGTACAGACCTCTATTAACTTTTCATGAGGTAGATTAGTGTACAAATTTTCAAAATCATAAGTATTAAGCTTATAAATATAGTTATTTTTTAGAAATTCCAAGATATCTTTATTACTATTGATAATAAAACTATCTTCCTCTTTAATTTTGTCTAAGACAATTTTCAAGTATTTAAAGAAATGTTTTCCAGTATAGTAATTGTAACTACCGGTGCTACAAGTTACAAATCTAAATTTTATTGGTTTTTTATGAAATTTTATTGTTGGGAATAGGTAAGGGTAATTTAAAGAGCAAGTCTTAATTTTAGTTCTTTTAGCAAAAGCCAGCATCCTTTTATCCAATTCCGTTTTCCCGGTGTTATTTAATTTGTAAGTTGAATTGGAGTTATATTCATTAATTAGAAGTTCTTTATAATAATATTTACAAATTAAACCGAAATTATTTGCCGATTTATCTATTACTGTAACAACAAATCTGTCTTAAATTTTTTATTTCTTTTTTCAATGTTTTGTTGAAATAAATTCCTCGTTCTTTAGTTCTAATGTTATCTGCATTAAATTTTGCTTTAATTTCTTCTAAAATCCTTACTTTTCATTCTCTGAAATCCTCTGGAGGCCAATGGTATTTCCTAGATAATTTGGAAATAAAAATATCCAAATCTTGTCCGATAGAAATTAAGATTTGTTTAATGTTTACTCTTTCTCTCAATCTAAATTTTGATCCCCTCTCCATCAAATTTCTTAAAGAGCTAGACTCTATAATTTTCAAATTCCCTGTCTTAATATGTCCTTTGTCAGCATCTATATAGTCTTTATAAAAGTCTTTGCTGCAATTACAATCTGTCTTATCTATTTTATTTAAATTTTTACTATAGTAATTATAGTTACAGATTCTTTTTCTTAAAGTTGCTTAATTAACTAAATGCTATTGAAGCTATTGCATTATCCTTTAAGGGAAAAAAATTCTTTATTGTTGTGCACAATTTTTGGTAACCCGAGGTTTTCGAAGTAAATATCCAAGAATCTCACCACACAGTATTCTTTATTTAAATTACTTTTATTTTTAAATAGTAAATCGTTTTTTCCTATATTAAGCTTGAATTTGATTAGATCTAGAATTATGAATTTAGTGCATGAATTTTTAAACTCTAAATCTTCAAATTTGTTATTAATGAACCATCTAATTTTATTTTTCCTAAAGCCGAATAGATATTTCTTAATTTTAAGAATGTTTTCATTATTATGTTCCAAATTACACAAATTTTGAAATTCCTCAGGTACTACATCAAAATTGCCTCCTCTACCTTTTCCTCTCTTGAATCTTTTACTTTTGTTTTCCTTATCTAGAAAATCCTCAAAGATGTTAAGTTTATTATAAATACAAATGTTATCCAAATCCCCGTAACCCTCTCCATTTAATTTGCTGTTGAGTCCATAAGGAAACAAAGTTTTTAAATTACATATATAAATATTTTCCAAGTCTAATCTTCTGTTTAAATCAATAATATTATCTTCCAGAATGTAAATTTTAATATTATCAAAATTATGACATTGGAAGTGTAATAGCTCATAATCAAAAGACTCGTTTTTACTTTTCGTTTATTTAATTCAGTACTAGTTTGACCTATGTAATTCAAATTACATTCTGTACAATTTAATAAATAATTAAGATTCTTGTTTTTACAGAACAAATCCAAATTTGGAAAATCGTTTTTAATTTGTTCCTTATTAGCAAGTGGACAGGTCTTACATTTTTTGTTATTACAAAATCGATATTTTTTTGTATTTTTAAATTTTTTTGAGCAAAACAGTTGTGCAAGTAATTTTTTGTCCGTGGATGCTCCAAGCACAAAGCTATCCACAGTGCCTCTTGGTAAAGCGCGCGACGGGCCATGCGCTATGAGAAATTCTTTAATTGGCCTTTGCATAGTTTTATTTTATTGGTACCTGAAAAGAAAAAGTCTTTTTGCCTCAACAATCCGGAGACCTCGAATCAAATCCAAAAGGGAAAAATATTTTATTTTTAAAGGATGCATTTAGAGGAAAAGCGCAAATGCAGCTTAATTCCAGCCAGATGCAGGAATAAGCAACTATCCATTCAGAAATAAAAAATATTAACTATATAAAATTTCCTGAATCTATATAACAAAATAAAATATACATTGTATTTAGAGAGCGCTAATGCTGCTACAACTAAAATACAAATGAGCTTAACCAAAATAGAATTAAAATAATTTTACATTCAAAAATCAAAAAGAAAGATAAAATGAATCCGGCCCGAAGACTTTTTCAAGGGTCACCCTCAGGCAAGGATTCAAACCAGGGATTTTTTCTGTGAAGTGTCTGACTTTCGTCCAACCAACTGACCCTTCGTGACCCGAAAATCCCAGAAAATTGAGGTTTTGGAGACAAAATTAGTATCACAAGAACAAAAACATTTTCAAAAAACAATCTAGAAAAAAACACAGTAAATCACGCCACAAAATACCAAAATCATTTAAACCAGAAAGCCAAGTACTTATTAATTGAAAAGACAATTTGAGGTATAAACTTGTTAGAGCAAATGCACTTCGTTAAATTGAACCGAAATTAAATTTTCCACATTTACAACTATATATGCTTACTGAGTTTTGTCATAATGTAACGTCATCAAAGTTGAAGCGCCCTCTGTAGAGTCATAACTCAAAGCCAACAAACCGGAGGAAGTCAGAAACCAGACAGTCCTTCTCTTATCAAAACCTCTATATTGCAAAAGTTTTTGGGGAATTCGTTAATAGTTAAATTCTCAATGAGATTGTTTGTTGCTAAAATATACGAACTTTTATTACTGCATATTTTTTTAATCCTGTTAAATTGTGAAAAAATTAAATTTTTGAAGATTTTAGAGTGTAAATTAGAATGGTAGTTACTAAGTTTTGTTATTTTAAAGTTAAAATCATCCCTTTTATCAAAAATACCTATTAAAGTTTGTCCATTATTAATTTCAATATTTAAATCTAAATAATTAATAGCTGTAGATGTGGAAAATTTAATTTTGGTTCAATTTAACGAAGTGCATTTGCTCTAACAAGTTTATACCTCAAATTGTCTTTTCAATTAGTAAGTACTTGGCTTTCTGGTTTAAATGATTTTGGTATTTTGTGGCGTGATTTGCTGTGTTTTTTTCTGGATTGTTTTTTGAAAATGTTTTTATTCTTGTGATACTAATTTTGTCACCAAAACCTCAATTTTCTGGGATTTTCGGGTCACGAAGGGTCAGTTGGTTTGACGAAAGTCAGACCCTTCACAGAAAAAATCCCTGGTTTGAATCCTTGCCTGAGGGTGACCCTTGAAAAAGTCTTCGGGCCGGATTCATTTTATCTTTCTTTTTGATTTTTGAATGTAAAATTATTTTAATTCTATTTTGATTAATACAAGAAACTACAAGTACTTCCCAAACTTGAAAAAAAAATATCAAAGATTCAGATTACATGAGGAACCAGATGAAGAAAAAGTTATTGAATAGTTTATTTCAGTGATAGATTCTTCAATCAGGGAATTTTCAGCGATATTTTCTTAATTCAAAGAATTATCGGAAACGCTCAAGTTTATTATGTATCCCGATGTGACTTCATTTGATAAACTGAACTTGTTCCAATTCGATTGGTTGGAAATTGAAAAATTTGAAATGCAACTGATTGATTTCCAGTCTAGTTCAATACGAATTCAAAAATTTATTGAAACAAGGAAAAAATTGGAATTGATTGAAATAGAAATATTTACAAGCAATATAAGTAAAAATGGCAATAACAAAATTTTGGAAACATGGAATTCGATTCCAAACACATTTAACTGTTTGAAGAAACTAGCTCATGCTATTTTAACTACCCATGCTTGTGAGTCAATATTTTCAGAGATGAATAATATTAAAGACTCGCTTAGAAACCGTTTGGTAGACGATGCCAATTCAGCATGCATTCTGCTAAAAGTAACATCTTAACATATTATAATCTTACCTAATATAAGTCATTTGTCATCTAATCTGCAACAATAGAAGTCACACTAATGTTACTTTAATTTGAATGACACGTATAACTAAAACATTACTACTATATAGTGCAAGATATATTTTTTCGTATTAAATAAAGAGTTTTCAGTTGTTAGCATTTAGTTTTATTATCTTCCCAATGATCACAAGTCAAAATTATTTGACGGCACGTCTATACCTCATTGAGCGTTTCTTTCGAAAAAAATGGCACGTTATATCCGTAAAGGTGTGCCACCCCTGCCCTAGATCATCAAATCCGCATGTTACCAGTATGGAGAAAGAAAACCTTTTAAAAATGTGCTTTCATTTAAAAATAATTCATAGTTGAAACCCCATTTGTTATTTTTTTTAATTAATTTTTTACATTTTCCAACAGTTTTCCGACTCTATATTTTTGTGATTTTCACCTACTAAACGTCGTTTGGGACCCTATCTTATATGTTGATTCTTTATCCCCTTGATACCTACTATCATCTCTCTGAATTTGTCGGTCGAATTCGGCAACACCTTGTATATATATATATTTCATCTTCCTAAGTAAAATGAGAGCACGGCGTGAACAAAATCTTTTTAACAATGCTCAAAGGCATTGGCAGTAAACGAAGATGAGGTACCTCTCCTTTCTACACTAGAACACATTTGTTAGCTGGAAGGGTCTTGACAATGTCTCTACATCTATGAAAATGGAGGTGAAAGTAGGCTGACCCTCATAAATTTATGTCCGAGAAAAATGCAGTTGTCTTTATATCACAGCTATCCCTTCAAATCCCATTGGTCAAGAAGGGGACAAGAACAAAGATTTTTTTTTCAGTCGAAGTAGTTGCGAGACGTTGGAAAATACTGCAACAAATTGTACAGTTAAAACTGCTTTAAAAGAATTCTTATTTTATTATATTACGATTTGTTGTATTAAATATATATTTATAAACTATATTTTAGCTATTTCTAAGAAAGTTCAGCAAGCATAAACGATTAATAAATGCTCATGATAAAATAAAAAGAGCATTCATTTTATCTGACTGTCGTAAAATTTATAATAAGAATAGAAGTTCAGTTTTAGTTGAATTTCAACGCAGTTTTCTCTTTATGGCGAGATATGTTATAACAATTTTGATTGCTAGAAGTAACAGGATTTTACTCTTTCCTACATTGCCATTAAAACAATGACTTTGGTTTTGGAATAAATAAGCGAAATATTTATTCATTAATCATATATTTTATACGCATGAGTTAATGCGTATAAAATATATGATTAATGAATTTCTTTTCCTAATAAATTCCAATGAGTACTTTAAAAACAATTATTTTACAAAAATTATTAATTAATTTAGTAACCAGAGCAGAATAGATTGCTAATAAGACAATAATAGCCATAAATCGGCTTGAAATGTTGTGCTTTTCAGTTATATTATTTAAAATTTTGCAAGTGAAAGCTTTGTTAGCTTATCTAAAATTTCCAAATTTTGAAATATTTGCCATTTTCTATATTTATATCTTCTATATTATGTGGTATTAAAGTTATAGTCCAAACAACATGTTGATGCTAATTTTCCTCTGTAAACTATAATTGTAATCAGTTTCAAATGCTTTAATTTTTAATCCTTTTGAATTAGAAGCTGTAGATCTTGCCATAACCATGTAAGCAGATTAATCAAATGTTAAAGTAATACTTTCAGTATTTCTATATTGCTTCAATCATGGATCTTTATAAAAATGTATAAAATCTCTTTTACATTCTTTTTTTCTTAATTTTTTATCATTTTTAAAAAAATTTGTTTCATGATTTAATCTTTATCAATCTTTAAAAGTGTTGATATACAGGTAAAGTATAGATTTCTTTTCTATTTTTGATGGGAGAATTCGTTATGTAATGAAAAGCGGTAAAACTTGGACCGGTGTATTTATATTACAGAAATAATTGATAATTAGGAGATAAAGGCAAAGGGGAGAAAATGCCTGTAGTATAGAAGATCTTGTATGTAGATGAAAGGGAAAACTAAGCGCCATCACAAAATTGTCAGATATGCTATCTCTAGAATTTTCGTGGCATTTTAAATCGTATTGTAAAGTTTATTCAATATTTGGTCAATTTTCTACAAAAAAAAAAAAAAAAAAAGGAGAGAGAGAGAGAGAAAACCAACATTGAAATTAAGAAGCTGCTCAAAAATTTAAAGAACATTGTTCATAGAATATCGAATATGAATTTGCTAATGAAAGGGTGCATTTTAAATTCTACACGTCAAAACTTTTCGAAAGGAACGAAGAAAAAATAACACCAGCAAAGAATTCTTCTAAGCTGATTTATGGTACAATCAACTTCCTCGAATGTGTTGAAAATTGACAACTGCTTCAAGGTCAGAAATGCAAGTAACTTCACGAAACTAAAGCTGCTGAAAAACTGTTATAGTTCAAAAATGCCTGAACTTTCTAGCTATCATGGCCAATAAATATGATATTTGAAAAAATTTGATAGTTTCAAAGGATATGCATAAAACAAATTGAGGTAAGTTACAACATCAGATTGTGCATAGTATAATAATAAGACATAAATATAAAATATGATTTGTGTTATAATTTTAACACATAATATTGTTTTTAATTTCAAAAATATCCAATCGTATAAGTAAAGAGTGTTTAAATGATGTTAACAAGTTTTGGCACCTTTTTACTAAATAACATATTTCGATTTTGGCACTTTTACTAAAATAAAATATTTCAATTTATTCTAATATTTTTTTTACTTAAAAATTCCTAATGAAGATTTTTTTTTATTTTAATTCAGTCAGCAATTTTAAATAATTAATTTAGTCCATTAAATAATTTTAAGTTATTATTTTTGATAATAATAAATTTATTAACTGTATTTTAAACTTTAGTAATAATTAATTAAAGTAAGATAAAAAATACTAATTTAATTATTTTAATATGCATTTTCACTAAAAAAATTAAGATACAGATATACAGTTGAATGGAAAATACCATTCAGTTCATGGGACAAAGAACATTGGCACAGTTTATTCCAGTACGAACGAAATAGAAATAGGAATATTTTCCCGAAACAGTTCTTGGTTTATAATAAAACTCTTAATAGTTAATGAAAAAATTGGGGATTTATGAACTCAAACCATTTTTTTAATTGAATAATAAAGAAAACTTAAATAAATAAAAATTAAACTGATGTATTTGTCAAGATTAATTTTTCAGTTTCAAAATTTGAATACTTGGGCACTGTAATGTTCATTCAAATGTAATGTGAATACGAGAGATAGAAATAAATCGCTGTCATGTTATGATTTTATATTATCAAAGAAAATTGGAATAAAAAATAAAAATAAAGGGTGGCAACTTTATGTTGTTGTTGCTTATCCGCTTGGACTGAACACCAATTCAATCTGTGGCGAGGATAGAACCTGCGACCTTGTGGTTTCATCACATGACACGATACAAAAGCAATTGCTCTGGTGTTCACTGGCTTATAAGCTTTCACCACAAGTCCAAGAGGGGTGCAGTAGCTTCTGAGGGTAAGACCCTTGAGCACCTGATGCAGAAGTCTGACTTTAGCTCATATGAAGATGACTCTCCCATACTCGCTTGCACAACCCCTTTTTAAAGAGAGGGGGATCATTCATACACATCACAGATAGAACACAGCGAAGATGCGCTACCCCTAGACTTGAACGCCAGAAGCAACTATATATATATATATATATATATATTACATTACATAACTAAAATAAGAATAAATATGAATTTAAAAGTGCAAATAAGTTCACATTACTTTCTAATCATCATAGAAGAAGAAGACCCACCTACAAAGAGACCTCTGAATAATTTAGCGCTTGTGGCCTCAAATTGTCAAAATCTACCACTGGACGTACACAAATAACACATTCTATAGTAATTGAATTCATAAATTTGATTGTCCAATCTTGTTTCTGTGCTTTGCTTGATCCTAAGTTAAATTTAACTACTTCTAATTAAGGGAGCAGAATAATATTATTTGAGGATTGGTATTTTTTTTAATTGTATTATTATTACTTTTTAAAAAAAATGTATACAACCAAAACAATAGACTACATAGAAAAAAAAATCATTAAGGATTTTGAAAATATTTTAAAATCTCATTCAAGCATGGATTATTCAAATAGAAGATAAATAAAGATCTGATGAAAATTTGAGAGGATCATCATTATACCACTACCTTCATTAAGCAGACTCCAACACCATTCCTGGTTATTATCCACAAATCATGTCTATAACTTCCAGTTCATTAATATAATAATAAATGGTAACTAACAAATAAATTTACATAGTTGCATTAATTTATTCTATATACACAGTCATATTTGTTAAATAGCTTACTTTATTTCATGCAACTTTCAAAACTTTCATCTTCAAATAAATGCTTGGATACAGTAACAATTTTGTGATTTTGAATTATACTTCTAAGTAATTTTACTGTCACAATTTTTTTTAAAATTAATTTACATCTGTTTTCTGCAAGCAGTATATTTCTATTTAAATTATTTTACGAAATAATGATTATTCAGTTTTTTTTCCTGTATTGATTAGTTTAAGTAAGCAAAATTTATTGCTTTTTATTGCACTTTCAGCAAGCTTTAAAATATAAGTGAGTGATTAAAAGATGAAAAGTTAACAGTTAATTATATTCTATTTTCAAAGAAGGGGTGCATGAAGTATTGAAAGTTAGTGGTTAACAAGGAAAACTATATTTATCATTATTTATAAATGATATACTTAAAATAAATTAAAATTTTAAAATATTACCATATATAGGATATCTGCTCGTTCTCAGAATGATTATTTTTAAGCTGGTATTTTGTTCACAGCCAGTCCAAAGAAAAGTAGAGCTTGATGAAATTTGTCTTGAAGGGTCTTGAACAAATTCTGTATAACAAAATAATAATTTATTGCATTTTGCTATTTATTAGTGAAGTAAGGAATTAAAGAATATATGAAAAAGATAAATAATTAAATTTAATATTAAATAAATCAATGCAATTAAATGGCCTCTACAATCTTACAACATTTCAGAAGGAAAAAACCATATTTTCTATTATGCTTTGATTTAAGTAGTCACAACATAGCTATTAGTCACAACATAGCTATTAGTCACAACATAGCTATAATCACAACATAGTGGTGGCAAGAAATTCACAGATGTGCATACCAAAACAGTCTCCTGTAACTCACAGTGAGGCCACACAAAGTATCTGATACCTAACAGAAATTGAAAAAAGACATCTTCTAAATAAATTAATTTTTAACCTAAGACTATACTCCTGTAAACTGTCTCCAGCATACAGTCTCAGTCAACAGATCATGAACATCATTTTTACTTCTGTGACAGTTGTCTGCTGACATGTGCAGCATGCTCTTGGCATCTGTTGTTGACATCTGTGACAAAAGCATCTTGACATGAGTGATACATCTTTCCACTGCAAGTGGTTAACTTTAACATGGTAGACATAAAATGTGCACAAATCATACTATTATATTCAAATGCATTTACACTCAGATTAAAACAAGAAATAGAAAATAAAGATATTTTCCTTCAGTGAGAATTGCAAGCCTTTGTGCAATTGCATCCCTTTAGTTAGCCCCGATTTTACCTTTTGACATGCCTTGACAATGAGCTTTGAGGAATTGTACAGATTAATATGCTACATCATAAAGATATGAGCACTTAAAATTTCTAATATAATAAGACATTTTCATTCAAATAAAAGTATTCATCTCATTGTTAACGAAAATTATTTACACAGTACATAAAACTTGATTTTTTTAATTATTTTTAAAAATTCTTTTTCATTATGAATGAACAAATTTTTAAGAGAGAATACAAGAACAGTATAATTAAGAAAAAATAAACAAAGAATTAATTATTTACATTTAAAATTCATTGTTTAAAGATTAGAGCCCTATCTGATTTTTAAAAAAAAGCATGATGTTTTAATGCAATTTAGTTTTGTTCCTTATATATATAACAACTATATAGAATTTCTTCCCTATACTGTTTAAACAAATTCAAATAAATAATTAATTTTAAAAATCATGTCCAAATTTTTAATTCACTGATAAGGAATTGAAGAAAACCAAATAAACAACATTTTGATGCTTATCAAATAACACATAAAAAGGCTACAAATATTTACATTTTGCTTTTCTAAAACTGATGTCTTTTTTCAGGTTACTACATCACAGTAAATGCCTATTTAATTTTTATTTATTTCATTCAATGTTGCAGTTATAAAAGATTTAAAAAGAGAGTGATATAAACTTGAATTTGTCCCTCTTTAAATTAAGAATTGTTCTGGCAAGAACAATAGATTATACTTGCATCAAATGATCAATAATTATACTACAAATGGTAAAATTTAAAAAAAGTCATTACACAAAAGGCAGATTAAATGCAGTTACTTAACTACGAGGAAACGTAGGCTTTTAGATTAGTGCTTCAACTATTAATATTATTATACCTTGAACAAGAAAGCAAAAGAAAAATATTCTTTACATACAATTTAAATAGGCAACAATAAGAATTTGATATCTATGCTTCAAACTAATGCTTTTGAACTTGCTCTATTTATACCTTGAGGGCAGAAATAACAGTGAGAAAAAAGACAAGAAAAAGGGGGTAGAGTGCAATTAATAGTTGAAATTAAAATATAAAAAAGTATACTGGGGATACTTACTTTACTGTAGATGGTCGCCAAGGGTTATCACCAAGTGGTAAACAAAGCGAGCGATAGCTCATCGACATCGGTTACCCACTCGTTTCTATGATCGGTTGATCTGTTAGGTGAGAAACGGTTCTTTTACATCCGCTTTGGCAAACAGATCCTATTTCTTTCTTTCTTTTTTTTTTCCATCGCTGTAATCCGGTTTTGTGCTTCCGCTTTGGCATTAAGTTCCATTTAGTAATGATATTACTAAAAAAGAATTTCGCTGTAATGCGGCTTTGTGCTTCCGCTTTGACATAAAGTTTCATTTAGTAATGGTATTATTAAAAAAATATTGATAAAAATGAATAATAAAAGTTTTGTTATATGCTAATTAGTAAATTAATTACTAATATAATTAAACTTTTTTTAAAATAAATTATTCCGTATAGTAGTAATTATTTTGGTCAAATATTTTATTATTTTTTAATGATACCAATAATTTTTTTTCACTATATTTTAAATATATAGGGTCGTTAGTTTAGTTGCGTTCTATTCCTTAAGTTGTATTGAATAATTATTCCTTGTATTATTTTAAAACATTTTTTAGCAATTAATATTTTCATTTCAAGTTTCAGTATAAAACTGACGTTAATGTTGACAAAAAAGCTAAAAATTAAAAAAAAATTATTATATGAATAAAGTTTTGTAAAAATGACAAAAAGAAAATGCAAAACTATAGAAAATGGGCTTATCCCTATTCCAGTTATATCTATGTAATCTTTAGGCTTCCTTTTTTCATCATAATGATATTTTCGTGTGTTCCTTTTCAGAAATTAGGCTGAAATACTCAGATAAATGGGAAGGAGGGCGCCTAAAATTTGTATAGAATCAGGAGTACCATTTTTTTTATCATTTGATTATGTATTTTTATGAAAATAAAAAAAAACTCCTATTTAAAATTTTTTATAAAAATCATTAATCAATACCATTAACATTTTCTGCATATTGCGGTTATTATTAACAAGTACAAGCTTTTTTTTAATCAATGGATTTGAAGAATTTCAGTATCATAGTGTTATAAAAGTTCAGTGAGTGTCAAACTTCGTATAACTTCAAAAAGTATGGATATTTTCACGTCAATTATCTTCTTTACTGTCATTTAATCAATAAATGATCTTACAAAAAAAAAACTTAAATAGATCAGGCTCGCTTCTAAGTTCATTTGTAAGTAATTTCGTGTAAGACTAAGTTGGAATAAAGAAATACAAACCTATAAGTTTTAAATTTTTAAAAAAAATCGTCTCGTGGAATGAAAGGAAATTTTTTACAATTTTTAAAGTTTTTGAAAAGATGTAGGGAGATTTCTGATTGAAAGAATTCTTGGAAATAAAATCTAAAACTAACAAACTAAGCAACAATAGTATATTTTTCTAAAAAGTTTTCGAAAATTAATTAAGTTAATCCCACGATAAGGTGAGGAATATAGCGAAACAAGGTAAATAATAAGGCTACTGACTTTACTTATTTCGTCATTGTTTGGTCAATTAATTTTCGTCAATGGTTAACACATTCTTTAAAATTTAACAGAATAGAAAAAATTTCTCCGAATTTTATGAGATTTATAAGCGTTGCGTCGATAGTTCTTTTAAATACTTTTTAAACTCCTTCTTCAAAGTATTTTTTTTTCAATAATCTTATTTAAGTATTAAATCTCAATTCATAAGAAATGCAAAGTATCAGGTTGTATTTTATTGACTCAATTAATTCACAAGCTATTTCAGTTTGAAATTCTTTCAAGAGAAATTTTTCATTCATTCTAAATTAGTAATAGTAAAGGATATATAACTTTTATAATATATAAAAGAAATTCCTGCGATAAGAGGAGGAAGGAGGAATAGAGACAATTTCTGAAGTAATCTTGCACTTTTTAATATTTGTAAAACATTAATTCAACAATAAAATTGAAATAAACCTTTCTGCTTTATTTCTTTTCTCAAAAGAATCCAATGCAAACCTTTTAATGTGATCGCGGCTAATATTAAAATTCACCAAATCTTTTGGCCTCGAACACAAAACTTTCCATTTAACGTGATCGCTTATGTTATCAGTTTTGAAGTAAAGAATCTGCCATTAGTAACATTCAAGGGATTCCTTCTAAGAAAACATCTGCAGTGAGACGGGGATTCACATTCTTTTGAGCTATTTGGATTGCAGAAATGCAGACATAAATTGATTTTTCCTGCGACTGAATGAGGAAGAAAAAGGGATTGAACTTATTGGAGTGTTAAAAGACAAAAATGAAAGCCTTAACAGGTATGAAAGTTGACTTATGGTGCAGCTAAAATTTTCAAAGCTTCTTTTGAAAATTTAGAAAAATCATGCCTTTTTTTGTGAGCCAGACCAATCAATAAACGTTTATGATTCCGCCGAAGGCAAATCTATTAAAGATTCATAAAAATCAAAATGAGTCAAGCCTTTGATATTTTGAACATCGGTAAATAAGTTTTAAAAATCAATACAAGAACGATCTTTATACGAGTGAACTATTAAGGAATAAATGTTAACAAGTAACAATTAAAGAATTTTTAAAATAAATTATCGATATTCCTGAAGCGTTATTTTCCCTTTCTTTTGATCTGATAAAAGTATAGTTGATTTTACCCAATTCATTTATTGTTATCAACCAATTAATATTATAAAAATTTTAAATCCCGACGTGATCCGAGGTGCGTAATGAGAAAATGCTTCAAAAATTAAGCAATTTTAAGTAATTTTTAAGTACCTTACCCCAAAAAATTAAGCACTTTTTTTACATGCATGCATACGCGAGCCTGCTTATTTTCTAAGGATAGGATGTTTTCTGTTTTATAATAAAGTTTTGTTTTTATTGAAATTTTTTAATTAATTTTAAATGTGTACTCTTGAAATTTTAAGTTATTTCTGCAATAACATAGTAATTTTAATATTTATTTCTGCAACATTGCAGAAGTGTCTATTGTAAAACATATTTGGTATTGACAAAAATAAAAAGTGATCATAGTTTTATCATTACCAAAAATTAAATCAGATTTAATCAATCAGTTAAACTTTTTACTCTTTTATATGATTAAAAATAAAAATCTGGCTTCTTTTTCAACATTTTTTTAAATTAACAAACTATCAGTTAATTTGTATGGATACAAAATTTCTGAATTTACATTGGCATTGATAAAAATGCATAGCATGACCAAAAATTTTGTTTTTGATTTTTATATAAGCTGCAACAAATGAAATTCGGTTGCAAATTAAAATTTCCTCATGCTCGAACTCACCATATTTGCCGCTTTATAAAACTAAGAGCTCAATTAGACCAGAAAGATTGTTGCCAGAAATTGACTAGAGAACAGTGCGAAATGAATTTTTCGGATCAAATTTTTTAGAAATAGCAGAAATAATAATAGAAATAAAAATAATAAAAAAAATACTAATAATAAATTGTTTTATCACTTCTTATTTTTGATGCTTTTTTGAAATATTTCTCATTTCTCAAATTTAAGAAAAACCTGCTTTTTAACCTCTATGTATTACTTTAGCTTTAAAAAAGTAAGAAAAATATGATTATATGCTTTAGAAAGAAATAAAAATAATTTCACAATTCCTATTTTTCATAAATAATGGAAACAAATTCACGAAGATATAAAGTAGCTCTGCAGTTACAAGTAAAATGAAAAATGCAAGTAAATGCATTTTTTTAAATAGTAATTTTTGAAGCTAGTGTAAGACTAAATGCTGCACTGCCTTAAAATTTCACAACACTTATCAAGTGAAGAACCTTATTCAATAAATTGCTTTAAAGTTTTGAATTTTGTTTGAAAATTTTGAATGGAATTTGAAAAGCAAGAAAAAGAATTTTTTAAAATCATAACATTAACACGTTTATCTTGATTCAGCAATTCAATGAAGAAATGGCATTATTTTTCATTTTATTTAAAAAAATAATTGTTACATTTTGAATTTAAGATTAATTTTCCAAAAATTATTCAAACTAAAAAAAAAAAAAAAAGAAAGAAAGAAAGAAAGAAAAACATTCACTCAAGCGAAATTAGAATTCAAACAATCTTTTTAAACCTTTAAAACGGTGTAAAAATAATTTTTTTTCAATAATATATTTCAATGATAATGCGAAAATTAATTCCGTTTTTATTTTTTAATTAATCTTCTAATTAAAATTTCAAAAAATACGTTCTTAGTGCGTTTCTATTATCCCAGAAGGAACTCCCTGACACATTTCACTTCCCTAACTTCAATGATTTGTCAATCAGGACAAACCTCTAAGAGTAGAGAGATTTCAGTGGAAAACAATATATATTCATTTGTATGAGTTACAAAAAGAGGAAAGGCAAAAATCGTTCAACCCTAAAGAATAAAAGTTTTAAAAATCTTTTGTTCTTGTAATTTTTTTTTTTTTTTTTTTGAAATTTTAAGTACCAGATCTAGTAGATTTCTTTACACATACAAAAACTACACTCTTTCGAGATTGGTCCAAGAAATAACAATTTTCAAATGGAAGAGGGAAAAAAACATTAGGAAAGAAATCACGATCATTGGAAATCTGTGGCTTCAAGTTAAAATCTCATCATATTTGGATTTTACGCAATGAATAAGAATTCAATATACATTGTATAGTAAATCCTTTTAACAAGTTGTACAAGAGATTGTTCCAAAACGAAATATTAACGAGAACGATGATCAAATGTGTAACGAAATAAAGAGGCTTCACTGTAAGCGTTTCTACATCTTACTGCATTCATATTTTCAGTCAGTGGGACAAATCTGCGTATTTTTCTTTTATAATACATCAAAAGTTTAAGCATACATTTATCGTATATAACTAAAGCACCCTCCTTGAATTCAACTGAAAATCGAATGTTTTTCGAAGTAACAAATATGACAGAGTACTTATTTGCTATTGCCCCTTCTGTAAAATCTTCCCGATATTTCAATAAACACCAATGCATATTGTTGAAGAAAGAGGGGTGGGGAAAAAAGATATTTAATTTTATTTTAATACATGTTGGCACTTTGCACTTCTCGAGAAAATTAAGCACTATTTAAGAAAATTTATTAAAAATTAAACACTTATATGGGGCTTAAAAATTATTTTCAAAATTAAGCACTTTTCATGACCCTGTGATCATATTAAGAGGTAGCTACTGTACATCAATACATATTGATTGTCAAATTAATCCAAAACTGTTTTTAAAGATCTATAATTCTCAAAGGTTAATTTTGTAAGAGTGATTTTTTATTGGCCATTTAACATTCATTTAACTTAATTAAATCAATAAATTTTTAATAAATAATCTATGTATTTGGTATATTGTATTAAGTTTCTCCCTTCACGAAAAAAAGTTATAAACTAACTAAATAAGAATTTATCATAAAAATATATTCATTTTTTTTACAGGAAAAATTTAAACATCATATCAACTAAATGTAAACGACTTTACTCTGCTATTCTTTTCTGTGGCATAAGAGAAAATAAAAAGTTCTGGATTATTTAACACAAAAAAAAATAGATAAATAGGGAGAAAATATACCTTAAAAGAATAAGAATGATTGACTTGGAAAGTGGTAGGAAACTATATTGTGAGAAATTGAATCACTAGGCAAAAAATGTTAATAAATAATTTCATCAATATTATAGGATATTTTTTTATGATTTGTGCTACTTTGAAACAAATACATTGACGGAAAAAAAAATCCCAAGAAAGACTTGTGTTAGATAAACAAAATTTGGTAGACGTGTTTATACATCTGAAAGATGACAGCGATTCAAATTTCGCTCTCCGCGCATAAGTGCCATTCAGAACTTGCAAATCAGGTTTGCTTTCAATGCTCGTGAGCGTTATTTATCTTTGAAACTTGACGTATTGAGTTGATGTTAGCCAAGAATGCCTTTAAGAAGACGAAGAAACCATTATCAACAGTTGCATGAGGTCGTGTAATAGGGCTACGAGAAGGTGAATTTTCTTTCCGCAATATTGCAGAAAGGCTTGGCCGGGATGTATCCACTGTGCATGATTGTTGGGAGCAGGCTCCAGGCGGCCACGTGAAACTACTGAGAGGGAAGACTGTGGAGCATCGTACTGCGTCTGCGGTAGAAATTCGAGCTGCACAGTGACCAAACGAACTGTTAGAAATCGGTTACTTCAAGGACAGTAGTCCCTGTAGAAGTGTGCATTCCACTAATTCCCATTGCCGTTTGCGACGCCAATGGTGTCAAGCCAGAGCTCATTGGAGGAGATCAGTTGTGCTTTCTGATGAAAGCAGGTTCAGCCTTGGTGCCAGTGATGGTCGTGTATTGGTCAGAAGGAAGCCAGGAGGAAGCCTGCAACCAAACTGTCTGCGGCCTAGACACACTGTACCTACACATGGAGTCATGATATGGGGAGCAATTTCCTATGACAGCAGAAGCACTCTCGTGCTTATCCCAAACACATTGACTGCAAATTTGCACGTCAGTCTGATAATTCAACCTGTAGTGCTGTCATTCATGAATAGCATTCAAGGGGGAGTTTTCCAACAGGATAATGCTCGTCCTCATACCGCTGTTGTAACGCAATGTGCTTTACAGAGTATCAACATGTTACCTTGGCCCGCGAGATTACCAGATCTGTTTCCAATTGAGGGACGAGAACTCCAGCATTATCGACAGCCAGCACTGACTGTCCCAATATTGACAGAAAAAGTACAAGAAGCATTGAACTCCATACCACAAAGTGACATTCGGCACCTGTATGACACAATGCATGCAAGTTTGCAGGCTTGCATTCAAAATTCTGGAGGTTATATTGGCTATTAATGTAACAGTATTTCACATCTGAAATGCATTTTCTTGAAGTTAAATTAACCTGGTATCTTAACAAACAATTTAATCAATTAAACCCGTTAATTAGACAAATTCATTGTCCAAATTTCATTACTCTACAGTAATTTTTTCTTGGTGTTGGGATTTTTTTTTCCGTCAGTGTATTTCATTCCTCTTGAGAATAATGGTAGAATACACATCCAAGAAGTTTCTTTTTAACTAGATTTGTTAAATGATTTCATTGGTGTGGTATGGAAATTTGGTGAGGAGTTCCGGCTCAGTTATCTTCTCCATCAATTGTAATTTGCATTGAATGGAAATATCTCGTGTACAGGATTTCTTCATTATCTAACCACATGACAAGTTCTGTTTCGGACACTTCCTTGAAATCAAAATTTATAGAATTTTCTCCTTGAATAGTTGGATCTTCTTGAGTTGTTTATAGATTCTGTCTTTTAGCATTGAATTATAACATCTACGGATGACTTTATTTTAAACCATAATTTAAAAAATCTAAACATCTGCTCCTCATTGAAGTTTAGGGGGTTAGCTTATGGAATAATATATAACTGCGCAAGTTTCTTATAATTTTAAGGTTTTTGATAAAAACCTAAATAAAATTGATATTTTTTTAATAATATGCATTTGCTTTTTAAAAATCATTTGGCACAATTTGTAACTTTTTTGTGTAGTTACGAGATTTCAAAATTATTTAGTAAAACTGATATTCTCATTTAAGAAACATAAAGCAGTAGACTATAAGAGAATTATGCGTATTATAATATTTCGTATAAGCAAGATTTTTATATTATATTATACCCGTGGCCCGATCATCATTAATTCGTTTTATTTGTTTGAAAATAAAGCAAAAGCATATTCTTTGTTTAACAGCTTTCGATATTCTTATAACTGATCCTTCAAGATTCTTAAATGCAATAATTATAGTCTGTGTATTTTCTACAGGTGGTTCAAGGTCATATTTTCAACCTCGTTATTGGTTGTCTGGTACCAGTAACGCTGTAGAAAATGCGACCTTGAACCGCCTGCAGAAAATACACAGACTATAGTTAATTACTACACTAAAGCTTTAGGATAAACTGACAAACTTATTAAGTAACATAAAATTTTGTTTTATGAACTCAACCTGAAAAAAAAACAATAAAAAAGAGATTCAGGGATTGATCGCGGAGTATTTGAACTCGAAGTTCTTAACCTTCGGTTCTAATAATGTTGCAAGAAAATACAGAACATGTGCAATTAATTACATGAAAGATTTTGATTGTAGATAAAAATTGAAACTTGAAACTACCTAATAAAAAGTGAGGATTTGTATATGCGAGGAGAATGAAATAAATTTTAAAAAGTAGGGAGGATGAGTGAAGAATAATTTATTTAATAGAAGTTCGCAAAAGCATTTCGAGGATGGTGCGAAATTTTTTTAGCTACTTTAATATTTATAAGGTTTATTGAATTCTTTGTTGAGAGTCATTTCAATAAAAATAATAAATTAAAAACTGTAAATCTAATAGTAGGATTAAAATAATAACTATACTGCCAAAAATAAAGGAATAGTTCTTTAAGAATGATTTTCTCATTTGTAAGAATTTGAAGCATTTTACTCAAATTTCTCTGTTTTTATCTTCTAATAAGAAATGATTTTTCTGTCTTTTGACGACAAACTTGGAGGGGGAGAAATGCATATTTCAGGGAGAGTTTTTTGATATTTTGATTAGAGTTTTAATTAATTAAAAATAAATGAATGTCGGCATTTTTTCCGCTACAACCCCGGAAAATATTTTGACACAATGATAATTTTTACATTAACATAAAAAGATAATGTTTAAATTTAAAACATTATCTTTTTAATATATTTTTTTTCTATTCTAAATCAATTAAAAAATATCTTAAGCATATTTGGTAGCATTAAATTTCAATGTTGAAGTAAAATTCAAATCGTTTTTATTATTGCTATTAATATTTCATCCTTTCTCCCATCGTTTCCGAACAAAATAGGAGGATTTGGCTTCCTTTTCCATGTTGAGTAATTTTGAGTATAAAATATGGTTTTAATAAAAAAAAAAAAATTAAAAAAATTCTTACAATTAAGGTTTTAACTTCAGAATCAAATAATGGTGACATTCATGTCATAAAACTGAATGTATAAATTCGCGGGTAGAAAATAAACGAAATGAATAGCACAATGAAGTGAGCGATATAAGGCTTCTCAAATAGTAAAAACATTTATATATCAATGTTTGAAGATTTTTCCTGAGGAAGCATGGAAAGTCATGAGTATACAAAATTAATAATAACAATAATAATAATAAATATTTAAGCACAATTTTTTATAACGATTAATAATGTTCGACAAAGACGGCTAGTATTTCATAAAAAAAGGAGAGAATTGCTGGTTATTTCACTCTTAAGTACTTTCATTTGTAATTTATATATAATCGGAGGAAATTATTCATAATTAGTTACCTAGATGGTAAAATATTGAGTTAACACTTATAAAAATTTTAATCCTCTAGACAACTTTTGCATTAAAAAATAGTGTCTATACTTAAATAACAATTTATCTTAAGTAATAAATAAAATTTAACCAGTTTAAATATATTAAAAGAAAGTCCTTCTTATTTTGACTTATTTGATTAATTATTATGTACGGTGTTTTTTTTTTAATCCAATCTATTTCCGATTTTTTTTCTTTTCTTCTTCTTTTTCTTAAAAACCCAAGGTTAGAAAATAAATTGTGGATTCAAAATTAAATTTGAAACATCTTATCGACTCTATCAAATCAGGGTGTGTACGGGGAGCCTTTTTTCACACCACTTAAATCAGAAAGTAGGGTCATAAGCATTCCACCCCTCCTTCTTCCATTGAGAGAAGGTGTCGTCTTTCCCCTCCCGATGGATACGCAAGGGGTATAATCAATTAGTGACATTACTTGGCGGGAAAATAGTAGAAAGCCAGCTTTTAGTGACCAGGACCAGAGCAGCATGGGACAACCAAATTGATGGTAATTTGTTTATGTCTGCATTAAATTTGGAAAAAAATTTAAATTAAATGCCGTTTTTTAAATTTTAAAAGTAAGAGTTTATGGAGAAAACATTAGATTTTTTTTTTCGAAGAATCTTCTGAAATTTCTACTTCCCAACCTCTTCTCCTACATAGAATATGATCTTCAATATAGTCGGGCAAAAAAAAAAAAAAAAAAAAATCCTTCATCGTATTATTATTTTTTATTCATTTATTTATTTATTATTATTATTTTCTGAAGCGGAAGAATGCTGTGTGATGTCCTCATACACAACAGAAGAAAAAAATTATAAATTTATCAATCGTATAGTGTATTTGCAGTACTGTTTATTATTTTTTTTTAGATAAATTGTATACTGTATTATCTTCAGTTAAGAATCTTTCCAGGATCTATTGATGCAAATGGAATGTAAAGATATTCTAAGGATTTCATTATTTTTCAATACAGAATTATGAAGTGATTTACTTAAAAAAATAAAAAACTCTAAATTTAGAAATTTTTTATGGAATATTTTTTTAGTTTCACTGGAAATAATGCCCATACCAACAAACATTTTTTAGATGAATAATAATTATGTTAGCGAAACTATTCAGTAACATGAATTTACTAAAGCTTCTGTTAATTAGTAAGGTTACTGTATTGTGTTTAAAGAAGTATAGAATTATATAAATTATTTTACGATTCCTAGAAAAAAATTTACAGTTCAAGGAAATAAATTTACAACTAAACATTAATAAATGAGAATAAAGAGTAAGTAATATTTTTTAATCACTTTCTTTCAATTTGATATCTTTAAATCAACTTTTTCAATAATTATTAATATAAATTTGTACATAACCTTTTATATTTACATTTTTCAATTATCAATCTATTTTCACTATTCATTCTATAATTTCATACTTTGCATGAAAAGAAAGCATTAAAGTTATGAGAAATACCCCTCCTTCTTGGTTTATTTTAATTCATCAATTTATATTTGCCATACATTATTTCTTGTCCTTAGTTTTTTTCAGGCAATTTTTTTTTTTTGCCGCCTAGGCCGAGAGTTAGTTTTAGAAACAGGAGCAAAAAACACTTTTAAGGTAAAGATTTATCAGCTTTTCCGTACTGCTTCGTGATATATCCATAACAAGCCGAGAAAAATACGTTATTGCACATACCTCTGCAAGCAGGGTTTACCAGAGAGAACCGTTCGCCAAATTGTTCATCTTTCGTATCGCCAAATCTAACTACTGCTAATCTCCGCACGGTTCTCTCTGGTAAACCCTGCGTGAAGCGGTATGCGCAGTAACGTATCTTTTAGGACGCACTGATACATGCATTTATTATGAATGTATCGCTACGCAGTACGGACAAACTGTCGGATTGTTACCTTAGAAGTCTTTTTCGCTTCTGTTTCTAAAACAAACTCTCGATGCAATTTTGAGTGAAAGTATGAAATTATAGAAGGATTAGTAAAAATAAATTGATAATTGAAAAATACAAAAAAAAGAAGGTTATGTACAAAATTATATTAATAATTAATGAAAAAGTTGATTAAAAGATATCAAAATGATTTTAAGAGATTAAAAAATATTACTTACTCTGCATTCTCGTTTATTAATATTTCATTGTAAATTTATTTCCTTAAATTGTACACTTTTTTTCGAAGAATCGTGAAATAATTGATATAATTCATTGCTTCTTTGAACACAATACAGTAATCTTACTAATTAACAGAAGCTTTAGTAATTTCATGTTACTGAAAAGTTTCACTAACATAACTATTATTCAACTAAAAAATAATTGTTGGTATAGGCATTATTTCCAGCGAAACTAAAGAAATATTCCGTAAAGAAGAACTAGATTTAAAAAGTTCGTTATTTTTTAAGTAAATCATTTCATAATTCTGAATAGAAAATAATGAAATCCTTCGAATATCTTTTCATTACATTTGCATCAACAGATCTTGAAAGATTCTTAACAGAAGGTAATAATATATGCAATTTATCTAAAAAAAATAATAAACAGACTGAAAATACACTGTACGATTGATAAATTTATAATTTTTTCTTTCGCTTCACTTTTGTTGTTGCATGAGGACATCACACAGAATTTAAAATACTTTCTTCCGATTCAGAGAAAAAAAAAAAAAAAAAAATAAAAAGGATCAGATGAAGGGTGTTTTTTTTTTTTTTTTTTTTTTTTTTTTTGCTTGACCAAATCGAAGATCATATTCCTTGTAGGAAAAGAGGTTGGGAAGTAGAATTTTCAGAAGATTCTTCTAAAAAACAAAATGTAATATTTTCTCCACAAACTTTTACTTTTAAATTAAACAAAAGGCATTTAACTCAAATTTTTTCCAAAACTAATGTAGACGTAAATACACAACCACCAGTTTGATGTTCTCATGCTGAAATGTTCAATAGAAGATGCTTTTATACTATTTTCCAGCCAAATAATGAATGGCCTTGATTGATTATACCATTCGGGTATCCATCAGTAAGGCAATACGGCAAACCATAGAGTAGAAATAATGTCTAATATATCTGCTCTATAGACCGAACAGCATTTTTCAGCCTTTCTACGCATGCGCTGCCTACTGCCCGTCTTATAAATGGCCGAGTATAAACCCATCTTTATGATTAATAGGTCTAATAAGTTTGGGTATTTATGTTCTCCATGTTAAATATAGACATTAGCTTCTTAAAATCTAATTCATAATAAGGAATTAATTTGCTTCATTAAACTGCATTTTCCATTGTTTTAACTATTACAAAATCTTTATTTTTATCAATTGCCGAAAAACACTGAGCTGGAAAAAATAGAAGAGAAGTTGAAGAGAGTAAAATGCTCTGTATGCAGCGTTCATACGAGACCAACTATTGCGTGATACAAGGAACATCACGTGACCCCAATGGGACAATGGCTCGTTGCAGAGAGGGTCCACAAGCGCGATGCTCAGAAGTTTTTTCGCCCATTGTATCATTTGGATCAAAATTTCGACTCTCCAGTATTTCTTGCGGTTTTAAATTAAAGAAATAAATTTATTTCTTCAGAAAAAAAAAACGGTAAAAATATTCGATAAATGGTCTATTACTGTAACCTCATCCTTTTACAATACGGAATTGGCTTTTTTTAAAAAATAAATTCCACGTTGTGCACTTTTATTTAAAAAAATGATTCCACGGTTTTTTTATAATTATTTCATCATTTCTTGTACAATAGACCATATCAGAAAATGAGACTTCAAGCTCTACATCCCTTAGTTGGTAATTCTATCAAATATTGACAAGATTATTGAGAAATTTCATATCTCTAAAGCATCTAATCCATACAAATTCCCAGTCAATGTGTTAAAATTAAGCACTCCAAATGTGTTTACCTTCATGTCGAAAGTCTTAAATAAATACATCCTAGTCCACAATTTTTCTTTCTCTTTGAAACCTCCCAAACCGGAAAAAAAGCCAAGAGATTCTCCTAAAGTTACAGACTTCTCAGCACGTTGGGCAAATTCTTCATAAAGGATTAAAAGATCATTAGAATGACAACAACATTACGCTCTTAGAGTAATTTGACTTCATCGAAAAGCATTAAATTTTTAGAATAAAAACACCATAACTGAAGGCTTCAACCATAAATTCGATACACGGATATTTTTCTGGACTTTCAGCCAGCGTTTGACAAGAGTATGGCTCCATGAGCCACATTCTTGTCAAAAGCTTTTGTCTTCAAACTCGTCAAATTTAACTTCCCATATTTCATCATCCTTTGATTCTTCTATACTAGAAAATTCAAGGCCTCCATTCAGTCATTTTTTTTTTCCTTATCTAAAGTGATACGTTTTTAAAGTCTAATTAAAAGTATTAATTTAATTCTGAGTAATGGTACTGCCCATTGGAAATCTATTTGGTGTCTAATCTTTAAAAAATAAAGTTGAATAAATTTTTTAAAAAAATCTTTGGAAAAAAATAGTCGGAGGGTTATTTTGGAATTGTTTGACTAAGAAAACTAAGCGTTACATATACAATCATTTTTTTAAAAAAATTAAAACGTCTAAACATGTTTAGAATGCAGATTTTAATTCCCTGAATACCTACAAAGAAGTGTAAAATGTTGGTTGAGCATTCATCAAGTATTTATTATTCGTTATTGCGCTGAAAATGGTCGTACTTAACTTGTGCAAATCTAAATTATTTGTAGCGTTATTTATTGGGAAATATCATTCATAATTCAAATATTCAAGATTTACTTGTTTCGTTCAAAAATGTGTTTAAGTTTTATTATAATAAACATTTATTAGTTTAAAAGGAATTCAATAGAAAATCGTGGAAATGTTGCTTTTCTGATAACATCTTGTTTTGTTTTTTAAAATCTGTTCCAAATAAAACTGAAAACTAATATTATTAAACGCTAGCTGGTACCCGGCGAGTGGGCAAATACACTAGCTAGTACCCGGCGCGTTGTTGCCGCAAAAGAAATAATTTTGGAAACACCGTTTGGAATTTAAATAATTATCTTGTTTATTTATGAATGATACGAAGAATGATGTTTATTTTCTTGTGGGCTATGAATACATTGAAATTGAATGGTATATAAAGAAAAAGTATAAATAATATTTATTGTATTTTTTAAAAATTTCTTAAGTGCTTTAGGGTAGACAATTTTTTTTTCCGTTTTTAGCGAAGACAAATAAGTTTCTTGGCTGTCCGACTCGTGAACATCCAACATACAACTCGCCATGTGAAAAACATGGATTTTCTGGGTCAATCCGTGCACTTGAAGTGATGGATCTTGCGCCTTGCTGATGGTCATGGAGAATGCAAGTCGAATGAGGAACTGCAGTCGTTTGAATCAAAACACATGTCGGTGGGAATACTGGAAATGCATGGACATTCGACGTTAGTTTCTTTAAAGCGAGTGTTTTTCCCTAAAATAGTCGGGGGGGGGGGATAATTAATGCCCCGCAAGAGAATAACAAAGCAACGTAAATGTAATGAAAAAATATAATTTACGTAGATATAATGAATAAGTCGGGACAGCTATATGAACGCACATATGTCATGGCATCCTGTGCTTATTCATGCATATACCGAAGGTTGCCATTAAACGTTGCTCGAAGTATGACCATTTTCCAATTTCTAAAACATTTCCATCGTTTTCAATTGCAACGCGAAACTGAATGTATTCTTCTGAACACAACGATTTTTTTATTTAAGCGAGTGAATAGCAAACACTCGGATTCATTTTGGCATAAATGTCTACCACGTATTGATGGAATATGTTACGGCATTGCAAAATATGATTTGTTCCATTCTGAGGTATAGTTATGCGGTATGAATAATATTTCAACACTGATACTTCTTTATTGAGTCGCTCATATGTAAGAATATATAATAT
>JAPMOR010048039.1:213218-229509 GCA_026543865.1 Argiope aurantia | reverse complement strand
ATGCCTAGAACTGCATCGCAGCGTTGATGAACTTGTGCATCATCAGCACCCATAAAATATATTCGTAAAAATTTATGTACAGCATCCCAAATGAGTAGAAATGAACCAATACGGTGATATATTAGTCCATGAATTTTGAAAGGTGGCATGCACTGATCCTGAAACACTTTGTCGTTTGGAACGCTGAGTTATATTTGCGAATGTTTGGAATCAGGTGAATCACCTGAAAGCAATGGATCAGGTGGTGGACTAATTTTGCCATTCGTGTAGCACATTCCTGGTGTTTCACTGTTGACCACAGGCCTTATCCATTTTGCCGCTATTTACACTGGTATGCAAATTGTAATTGTAATTAATATCATATTGAAATGCAGCAAGACTCAAATCGACTTGTAGTCTTCGTTGAGATCGAGTAAACGTTCTCTTTCAATTCTTGTCACGTGTTGGTCTCCTGATTCTGATGCACTAAAACGTTGTTGATCTTGAGATTCTGAAGCAGGCGAATTTTCAATTCGTAAACGGACTGCTTCATTTTTCACTTTCTTATAAGCTTTCAAAATCTACAATGTTTGAAAAAAAATGTGGAAAAAATCATCCAATTTAGATTATTAATTAAAATAATTAATTAACACTTAAAATAAGTTTTTCTTTCAAAATTTTCATTAATTAAATTAAAAATTACCTTTTATATAAATACTGGAAACATTATTCTAATATATTTTTTCAAAATAACTATTAAATTAAAAAATGACATTAAAATTATATTTATTATATATATAAATACTTATAAACTTAATCTTGTTGTCGATAGCCAGTAAGCCACAAAAAATATTTCAATTATATTTTTGCTCAGAGGTTATTTATTTTATATGGCATAATAAATGCTTATGTATCTATAGCATGAAATTAGGCACCCAAGCAGTCAATGCACCTCGAGGCCCGAATTCTAAAATCTAATGCAGAATATTTGAAAAAATATTTAGCTGTTGTTTTCAGATGGTTTGGAGCCTAGTATAATTTCTAATGGTTGTAGAAAAAATAAATACAATTGTTTTTATATTTAATTCAATTGATTGCGGATACTAACACCAAATTTGCTCTGTGAAACCTTCATCATGTCATAGTTCCAATTTCTTCATTAAAGAGCGATCGATCAAAATACACATCGTAAGAGTTGCTAAGAAATTGAAATAAATAATCACAGGCGAAGAAATGAAACCTACTGCATAACTAAGAGAGGTTTATCATGTAAAATTTCCCGACATGGGAAAGCGAAATTACAAAGAAACGAAGCTCAAGTTTGAATCCCTTAAATTCCTTCTTACCAGATGGAAGGATCAGAGATGTCAGCAAGGAATATGCTCTCCTCGGACATTTAGTACCTGTTATCCATGCTGTCTATTAAACGAATGAGATTGCCTCTCGTCTTACAAGGATCGAAGGGGGGGGATTTTTTGGTGAAACACGTCTGCAAAGGGCATCCCATGCATGATATATAGGATTCAAGTCCAGACAATATGCAGGCCATCCCATATGCTCAATATTTTCACTTTCAAGCGTCACATATCTACTAATTTTTTTAAAACACTGGATTTCTTACAATCACATATTTTTGTGTTAACATGAAAAAAAAAATTCTAAAAACTCATTACTTATTTTTCTTATTTTTTATGGAAACATGGTGACAGTTTTTTTAAAGGATTTTTTTTTAAAATACGGTTCTGGTGTTATTTTCAGTTAAAGGTGATTATTTGAGTAAAATGAAGTTATTTTTAAAGCCTAACAAAGTAAATTCCAATTAACTTTTGCAATACTCTGAATGGAGTCCGAGAAAAGGACAATGCGTTTTTAATTAAAGTATGATAAAATTCTAAGAGCATAATTGAAAAATATCCTCTTTTTCGCATAACACATTCGAAAAATTTCAACAGTGGAAATGGATGTAAAAAAGTTGATGTGAAATCTTACGTTATACATCTGGTTAATGCCTTTTGGTGAGAAACTTTAAGTATAAATATGCATGTGAAAATCAACAGGCTTTAATAGCAATTGCCTTTGAAAAAAAAGTGTGATATTTTGTCAACTAAGAAACATAGTGAGGGATTTGTTACTCTGTGGAATCCTTCAAGGGCATCATACCTTCTTCAGGTGTGACGGACTCCACGATTCCGAGGTTCCCTAGTGATCTGGTCAACCTTTAAGATTCTCCCCTTCTTTGCCTGCTGCTTTTTGCTTCACTTCTTCCTTCCGTCGACGGCAAGCGAGGGAGCTTTCCATGAGATGTTATTACCGCTCTGTTTGCTTCTTGTTTCCTATGGACAGCAAAGTAACTCATGTGTTGGCCTTAAGTTGTGACCTATTAGATGAATGGCGCATTGTGGTCCCTGGTGCATCAACAGGCCGGTAGTTAATCACCTAGGTGGTTAGTCTGTTAAGAATCAAGCGAAGGGCTTGGCGTTAAAGGTAGTCACTGACTCCGGAGCGTATAAGTTCAGGCTAGTGCTATGGTAAATACCGAAGATTGGATTGGATTTGTAGTATTTAGTGAAACAAGAGCCAATTCTGGCTAAAAATTAAATTAGGACTACCTCTTTTAATCTTATCCTTGGCGCAGCTTAGGTCGTGCCACAAAACCCTAACAAACAACAACAACAGTTACCCTGTAGGGATGTTACAGTTGTAGGTTTATCGAGAGAATTTTGTAATTGCAAATCTTGAAATCAGAATGCGAAAGGGAAAGCAAGGCTTCCTCTTGTTGCACAAAAGACCCAGCAGCATTATTGCGGTCTCTTCATGATATTTTCCGGCATTCATAGATATCTTGTCGGGATAATAGAAATTTTACTTTTCACTCATAAAAGACAAAAGAATTGGCACTGCAATTACTTTGGTTCTGCGTAAGATAATAAAGGAATTAGGCATCAGTAACTTTATCAAATGAGCGCTATAGTCTTTTTTGTTATAATGATATATGTGAACTGCATTTCATTACAAAGTAAAATGGTATTTCACGAGAATTCAAAAATTTATATTACTTTTACACATTAAGAAAATTAAATGTGAAAGCGGAAATGCATGTACGTGTGTAATTAAAAAGAGTAACAAAAAATTCAGATGTTAAATTTGACTTTTGTCCGCTTTACATTCCTTATTTGGAAGTCCTAAGCTGCTGATTTAATCAATAAAATAATTCTAAGTGCTAGCAGAAACCAAAAGTTTTAAACATTGAAAAAAATCACAAACCCGCATAACTGTCGGGTTGAAAAACGGTTTGCAGGATAAGGATTCTAGGCACATGTTTTTTCTTTAAATATTTTGGGCGAATACAAAATATCTGTGGTAGAGAGGGCTGATATTAGTGAACGAATGCATACAGAAAATAAATGACAACTTTTTTGAACAACAATAGGTGGTTGGCATGGCTTCCACTACAAGGCACAAGACATTCCAGACGCCAGTGGAAGCAGAGTGCGACTGCAACACTTTTCAATAAATATTCTGACTATTTCGTAGATTAACCAATATGTTTCAAATATTGAAATATCCCACAACTATAAATTCGCCGAAGTTAAATATTGTGATAGAGAAAACCATGGGAACTTGTAATATCTACCAATGATCCCTAAAGTTTCATTCAAGAAAAATTTCACAATCCGCCTTTCTGCTCCATCCTGTGTAAATTTGGCAGAAATTTTCCCTCGAATATGAAGATATGCTCTCTCAGAAGGGTGAATTAGTGTTTTTCTGTAACTGTGCAGATTGTCTAGTCATTTAGTGGGTACAGTCTTTAAAAAAAAGGCATGGAATTGAAAGAAATCTGTGAATCTGCACCTTAGGCGATTACTGTATGCACTCACAGACATTTGACTGTTGACATCTTCAGTGAATGCTACATAACATTCATTCAGTTCGGTATCCGTTCATTTATGGATAGAAATCCAGCAATCCACGAAGAATATTCTGCACCGTGGATGCCCAGCTTTACATTGTTTCTTTTGATATCATCATTTTTGCAAAGCAATCGACATTGATTCATGATTTCATTGACAAATCTTTGCCTGGTATAATTAGCATTTTTTCAAACTTTCCTATTGAGAAATTATGCCAAGTATAAAAATATATAAATTACAGATTAATTTGTATATCCCGACCGTAGTTGAACGCCCTCTACTAGTGATTTTTTGGTACCATTTTTTTCATTCAAAAAAAAAAAAATGTTCTTACAGTCTTACAGTACTGATTTCTTCGAAAAATCCACGAGCTTTTTTCCCATACTGGATTAACATAAGTTATTTCTGCACTCATTATAATCTTTATTAATATAATTCTGTTTGTACGCTATCTCTTTATTAGCATTTTTTAAATATTATTCTATATAATGCGTTCCAAGAAAATTGATATGAGATTTAACTATTTATCTACTGGAGATAATTAGGCATTGTAATTTGAAAAAGTACTCAAAATGAAACAAGGGATTAGTTTATTTTAATGAAATAGTCCTACTATTAATTTACAAAAAGTTAAATTTCTTAAACTTTTATACGATCTCTTTAGACAAAATCGGTTAATTTGAAAATTTTGCTTTTGCCACAACTAAATCATTATAAAATAGTTTCAAGTCTGTAGCTTTGAAACTAATTGAATTATAAGAAAAGAAAGTTGCTTTATGTCACTTACCTTTACCATTTTAAACAGTGTAAAATACAGACACTATGTAAATCAAGAATGGTATTCTTTTTTAAATTACAATAAAATTTAAGATTCAGTGGGCAGCTTTAAGCAATCGTTTCATGTGATTAAAGCGAGGTATTTTCCATTTCGGCTTCTCCCCACACTGAAACATAAAACTACCTTTGGCGGTGCATTTCATGCCAAAATCATCTTATTCTAATAATGATATTTATAGGTGATGATTTCTGTATCCTCCATAAGAAACATTCATTAGCTTAAATAAGGCTCTAAATAAATTTATAATTTCGGTCCCCCATTATATTTTAAAGGGGAAAAAATGTCTGTCAATTCATCCTTTATTTACACAGCCTTTTGATGATCTTCAGTCTTAATGCAGATATTTTTTAAAACTAAAAATTATATTCCACAATGTGAATGTACAGAAGATTTGTAAACGTCTATCTAAGTCTATGTTAAATCTAAGCCTAATTTGCAAGGTTTTGTCTTATTTGTTATCACCTTTGTTTCCAATGTTTGAGAAACACCTATTTCTAATTTAATATACATTCTCCACCATTTTTACTCAAACAGTCAATATCAATATTGTGAAGTAGTTGAGCAAAAGGAATTGAGTTTTCCGAATCGTATAAAAATTTGAAAAGTGGTCGTTTAACAAATGAATAGTAAGGCTACTTCGTTAGTTTCTATCTTAATCCCTTCTTTTGAATACTTTCCCAATTTATAGTGTCTGATAGATAAAAATTGAGGAGCTCTTTAGCCTTGTTTCAGAGCATTAAATACTATGCTCTAATAGGTAACTACATACCCATAGCATAGAACTCAATTTGTGATAAATAACTGAATCGCCGCAATAGTTATTATTAGGAGCAATGCATTACAACTAGCTCATGCGCCTGCCTTTCATATAGAAGTATAGTCGTAAAAAAAAACTGTATAACTCTGGTAAAGAGATGTTTAATAGTGAAGCATAATCCGTTAAAACGGGACAAAAGTGTGTATGTACTGATGAAATTGCTCGAAATAACATCTGGAGAATCATATGTGGATGAAGGTGAAACTTTGTCTTCATGAACAATATCTCAGTCAATGTCTTCATACGTAAAACACATTCGGTTTATTACAAGTGAAAGCGGGATAAACTGGTCCACTCAACAGCTCTCTCCCAGATTTAGTCGTAGAATTCCATCGTAAGAGAGATTCTACTAAGATTGGTGATGTTAATGAATTAATCAAATTTATAAAATTTGAAATTGAATCTGCAAATATTGTACTGGACATTCTCAAAAGGTTCCTGAAATTCCCTGATATCCTCCACGAAATTATTCGAAACAGGGACAGCCTAAATTTAAAATATAAGTTGTCTTCATCTGCCGTTTTAAATACTGTTGTTAAAAATGTGTGATTTTTTGTAACTCTGATACGCACATGCAAAACTTTCTTAGATGAACAAAAACGTTATAAATTAAAGAAAGATGGTAGATGATATGGCTTATAGACATCTAATTTCACAATGAAAGATTAAAATTGAACCGTGTGAAACGTGCCAGAGTTTGCAGCACAATTCCTTGTTTTGCCCGAAAAATAAAATTAAAAGCTACGCTTCTGAAACCGAAACCCACGGGCAGGAAGTTGTAATTTCATCCGTTTTAAAAACAGAAGATAACCCTAGCAGTTACGCGACTTTGCTTCAAACGGCTAACGTCCAGGCAGAAAATGGTTCGAACAAGGTCATGGCTAGACTTTTATTTGATTCAGGGTCACCAAAGTCCTTCTTGCGCAGGGATCTAAAACAAGCTTTGAATTTAAAGCCAATACGCCAAGAGAAGCTTTTAATTTATACCTTCTCGAAACGAGAACCCATCAAGAAAATATTCGAAGTTGTACGTTTAAGAATAAGGAGCAAATTTCCCCCTTATCAATTCCTAAACATTGAGGCTTTGGCTTCAGACGAAATAACTGGCGCGGACATATACTCGAACATTGACCTCAAACATGTAAAGAGAGTCATTCCAGCCACCTGCATGCTGTCTGTCTCGCTCGAAAATTCTACCCCTATCCAGATTCTTCTCGGTGCTGACTTCCTGGGTAATGTTCTAAGTTGAGAAGCAAGAAAAATAAACAAAAACTTATTCTTGCAGCCGACACTTTTTGGTGACATGTTGATAGGTCAAATGCCAGACTTTCAAGAAAGAAAACATTCTTCCGTGTTTACTGTAACTTGTGTAGTGGAAAAAAAATGTGAAACGCTTATGTGAGGTAGATTCTTTCCTGCTCGATGAGACTTCAGAAAATAAATCCAGAAATAATTTATATAATTTCGGGAAAGAACTTAAAATAAAGAACGGATGATATGAAGCACCGTTGCAACAGAAAACTTCTTCCAGTACAAAAATTAGAATAGTTTATGATGCCAGGAGTAAGCAAGATAATGATCTTTGCAGAACTTTTAAGATATTTCGCCTAATACTTTTTACTGTTTTCTTTGCCATATTAGCATTGGAAGCATCAATATGCCCTTCAAGAAAAGAAATATACCCTTGCAGTTGTACTAATATACACATTCATAGGATAAACATCATTACCATTGCAAAATTCCAGCTGGATGATACGAATGCCTTGAATTCCATTTTTCCGGCTTTAAGGTCCATGAAAATTGATTACTTTTATTTGTATGATTCTTTCTGTAAAGCTCACTTGCTTGGTTCTGCAGGAGAATTGCAGAAAGTGCTGCCTGCTGATTGGATAACGCTACTCAAAATAAAAAAAAAATAGAAATTATTGATTCTAACTTGTCGTCTTGTTTTGCAAGACTACTGTAACCATAAGTTTCAAAGTAACGAAAAGTTCATCTTCGGAGCGGATCTGCTCTTTGTGTGATGCTGGAAGAGGCAACAAGAGTCCTTTGCACGAGCAACTTGAAGGAGTTTCATTTCAATTAAGGAAAAGTAAGCACATTCGGAATTGATTTCTTCCCCAGGGTCATGAGAGAGCTCATAACTTTGAATCTGCACTATTGTTGAATAATTTAGAAATCCAGGACTAAGAAGTAAAACTGTAGTAATAATTTTATTATAAGTATCATATACTTAAATTCTAGAATATTAATTATTTAGCTAGTAACATTATTGAATATTGTTTAAATTTTGCAAATTTTGTTATTTGAAATGTGTATTTACAATTTGAAATGTATTTGTTATTTTGAATTTGTATTTCTTATTTGAAATGTTTTTAATCATATATTTTTTTCTTTGTAGTATGTTTTTATTATATTTTCTTGCAGTAGGTTTTTATTATATTTTCTTGCAGTAGGTTTTTATTATATTTTCTTGCAGTATCATATTTTATTACATTATGTTCTTTATCATATTTTTTATTGCACTTTTTCAAATGTACTCTTGAATTTAATTGTTATTTGATATATTTTTAGTAATTACCAGGTAACTTTCTTGAAGTTAAATTTACAGTTCATGAAAAATAAGTATAATTATTTACCCTTGGAAGTTTTGATGAGCCACCTGGTGCATCCGGGGGCAGGATGTTAAGAATTCAGTTAACCACGTGGTCTTCTTGGGCGTAGCTAGCTGCCAATCATGTAAATATCACCTGTTGATGTTAGTATATTTTTTTTCCAGCAGAAAGGAACTTGACTCCTGTACTAGAAAGAGTGTGATGTCGGCTCTCTCTCTCCCGAGAAATGTTATGTGTAGTTCTCTAGGCCTACTACACTATGGCGTAATCATGTGCCTTTTGTTGTTGATGTTACCAATAAACCCCAAAAAAGACAACATGTATCTTCAAGTCATTTAAACCAAATCAATTATTTTGTAATCAAGGAAAGCAATAATTAATTTATTTACACCCTAGCTTAAATTGTTTGGTGCCTCAGAAATGGAGTTTGGGAAATTTAGTGACGAATCTCGCTTCAGTTTGTTTCTCATTGGTTAAAAATATGGCAAGAACTTGAAACATCACGGAAAGAAATAGCTTTTCATTAAAATATATCATGGTTTGAGCAATCATCACGCTGGTCAACCGAACAGACTTCTGTATCTTTCAGACTGCTAAAATATTAACAGATGAAGTTCTTCAACCATTTGCCGATTTCAATGTGCTGTTAGGCATGGCATAAAAAAGCCATAATGCTTTCAATTCTTGTCAGAAGTTCTGCTAAAATTCCAATTTTCTAGCTGAACTTTTAACAAGAGATCCCTTCATTTAAGTATTAAATGTTTTCCGCTTCTGTATTACTGTTTCATCATTTATGATGCAGCTGCTGAGGGTTGAGGGATAAATTATATGGTTTTTTTTCTGTCTTAAAGATTACATTGAGGACAGAGAAAACGCATTAAAAATATTTGGAAACCCAATGAATATTTTAAATTCCCTCCGACAACATTTGGCAGATACCAATTAAAATTTCAATATAATTTGTTCCAAAATTGAGATTAGCTCATCTATTCAAAAGAATGCGATGGAACATTTTGCAAATACTCTGTTTTATTTTCATCGAAAGGAATTGGAAATTAGGGATTACCTTTTGTGAAACTTGCATGATTAAAATAGAAAGATTACAATAAAAATAAACTTTCAGAGTATTATTGAAACGGCAAAATAGATGCTGAATACTTTCTTTCAGTGAAATTGGAGGGGTGGGGGGCAAAATTGATGGAAGTGTTGCTTAAGTAATAGCGTAGCAGACAAAGTTGCAGAAAATCGACTGATCAAAACTGCAATTTTCTAAGGCAAGCAAAATTAGCTTTTGATGGGACACCTAAATGGTGGTGCCATTAATAATATTAACGAAGATGATGTTATTGAGAACGAAGAAAACATATTGTACTTTTGAGGATAAGATTCGAATTTAAAGGAAATCTTGCTGGCTGCAGGAAAAAAAGTTACACATGTAAGTTAAGTGGCCCAAAATGAAATCATTTCTGAATGCAGGAGTATTTTTTAAATAAAATTGTAGACAAAATAAATGACGCTAAATGCTTTTATATACTGGTTAATGAAACAACAATTGTTCGCCAGATATGTAGATTTAGAAATTGTGATATTATAACTGGACAAATTTTTCACATGTCTGGAAAAGATATACGTGTAATAGTTACTAATAAATGAGAGACTTTAGAATTCATGCTGATGATCTTTATGGCCGAGCCTAAGACGGTGCATCAATAATGATTAGCTGCTTTAATGGGGTTCAAAAATTCATACAAAATCTAGCTTTTAAAGCATTATATATACAGGGTGTTTCAAAACTCATAGGCAAAAAATTTATGGGGTGATATGAAGCATCTAAACAAGCAATCTTCGCCATACAATGCAGGGGAAGAGAGCAAGCAGTGAACCACTAGGAGGTATCCGTTACTGTCACATGAAAGAACAAAACACCAAATGGATAGAGGAGATACTAAATAATTTTATTGACAACTTGTATGGCAAAATTACAAAAACTGCTCAAAAGAGTGACCGCCTGAGGTAATGCAGGCGTTACACCTGCGACGTAGTGAACGGTGCACTTTTTCAAACACACCCGGAATTTCTCGGACGCGCCAGTAGCAACAGAAATCCTGGCACCTAGGTCCTCGTCGGGGATGATGAGACTTTCGTAGACGAGACTTTTCAAATGGCCCCACAGGAAAAAGTCTAGACAGGAGAGATCGGGTGAGCATGTCTGCCAAGGTGTAAGTCCACTTCGACCAATCCATCGCTCTGAGAATTTAGCGTTTAAAGCACTCCGCACATCCAAGCAGAAATGAGGTGGTGCTCCGTCGTGCTGGAACCACATAAGTGCTTGTATGTTGACTGCAACAGGTTGAAGTGACTCCGGCAATACCTGTTGTAAAAATGTGAGGTATGTTCTGCCGTCTAGTTGGAATGACAGAAGGTATAGGTCAACCATCCACAATTCCAGCCCAAAAATTTACACTGAAACGGTTCTGATACGCATGAGGACGTGTGACGTACAGATTGCTAGATGCCCACACATGGAGATTGTGCGTATTAGAAATGCCTTCACGAGTAAAGGTACATTCATCCGTGAATAACACATGTGCACTAAAATCAGGATGCGCTGCTAGCTGTGCAAAAACCAACGTGCAAACTCGACACGTGGAACATAATCTGCAGGCATCAAGACTTGCACTTTCTGTGCAAGGAGTTCTTAGGAGTGTAATCCTTGGTTATATAGTACTAACCAAACAGTCGAGTGAGGCACATTTACGACATCTCACTTGCTAATATTTTCCACTCTGTATAAAAGGTTCTTTACACGCCCTTTCTCATTCATGCCGGTGACAAAGAATCCCGTTTCACGCAGACACCGATGCAACTGCTCGAACATTTTTCAAGTCTGGCAAGTGTATTCTCGGGAAAATCTGCCTGTACAGTCTTGCGGCTTCTAAAACATTCACATCCATACATAAAATGCATGTCCGCCTTTTCCTGATTACTGTACGTCGCCATACCTTCTGAAATCCTCGGTAGAAATGAAGATATGTAAGAAAACTAGCGCTTTATGCTTTCCATTATAGCGCCATCTAACGGTTCCCCACCTGCTCTCCGCCCATGCATTGTATGGTGAAAATTGATTGTTTAGATGTTTTCTATCACCCCTTAAATTTTTGTCCATGAATTTTGAAACACCCTATATATCCTCTACAACGATTATTCTTTAAATTTGGCTATATAAGATTCATGCTCAATAATTTTAATCAGAAATTGCATTGCATTCGGAAAAAAAATTTTGTGATTTTTTTTTCAATACGCTGAAAGGTTAAATGGTTTCAAATAAAAATTTTGACAGTAGTTCTAAACAACTCCGAACATGATGTTGTAAATACATTTTATAATAATTATATTGCAGTTTTAAGGGTGCTTGAAGAAATTTGCTCTTCGCCTGATAACGAGAGTGCAACAAATGCAAATTTAATGCATTATGCGATTCGTAAATGGGAATTGATTTTAATGCTGCAAGTAATCAGACAGCATTTAACTAACAGAATTTGAAGAAAGTAAGGAGAATGATCTGACAGAGATGTAAATAACGATGAGCACATTGCTAGTGTAATTAAAAGGAAAATTACAGATAACGCAAAAGAAAAATTCTCAAAAACTTACAAAACGGTTAAAAATATTTGCGATAAAGAAGAGATTCCGATTAAAATACCTCGAATAATCAAAAAGCAAACATCAAGGGACTTTGACCATCAATATACCACACATCACACCGTCAGCCAATTTTAGGAGGGTTATTTTTACCCTCTTCATTGACCATTTAATTGTTCAGCTAAATGAAAGATTTATAGTGCACAAATAATTCTTGTTTCTTTTGAAGTTTTACTGTGAAATGAAAGTGAAAACAACAAGTTGAAACTTTGATAAGTATGCACAAGATATTCACACTCTCAATAGTTGTCAGTTAAAAGGAGAAATCAAAATTTGGTCTCACTCATTGAGAAGAATTGAATCTGAAAGGGAAAATACTTTCAAGAAGTAAAAGAATAAAGCAGAAGATATTCACACTCTCAATAGTCGCCAGTTAAAAGGAGAAATAAAAATTTGGTCTCACTCATTGTGAAGAATTGAATCTGAAGGGGAAAATACTTTGAAGAAGTAAAAGAATACGTATCACTGAATCAGCGCCATATGAGATCATAGCTATTGCAAGAAACAAATGTAGCTAAGCTATCGGTGTACAAATTCCTTTTAATTCTGGTAACACTGTTATTTATTGTAGTGCTGAAAGATCTTTTCTACTCTTAGATATTAAAAAAAATAATTAAGAAACACTACAAAAGAAATGAGTAAGGCTAAATGGGTTGGCCTTATAAAATGCTCATAAGGACATTCCATTAAATTACGGAGAAGTACTTTATAGACTTGCCAAAAAGCTCAGGGGAATCAATATCAAATTATAAAAAATCTAGGAACAATCCAATTTGTAATAATTGTAATAAAAACTGGGTTTCATATTTTATATTATTAATAAGCCCAAAAGATCATATGATTTATTTTAATTCACTGAATATTCCTATTAATCAGTAAATGGAAAGCAAATAATATTCTGAAATGATCCTTTAGAGAATCTACAATCTTTTTTCATTAAAAATAAAATGCTTAACTCAAAAATTATAAGCAATAGATAAGTGATACAGAGGATTGATACAATAATTAAGAACTTTTCTGGGCTTAGAATAAATTTCTTTCTTTCCGAACTTATGGGAGTATAGTTTATTTACAGTTGTGTTTACAAAAGAGCATGAAAACGAATTATTCGATCAACAATTGAAAAAATATGCTTATAAGCAAGTTATGTAGCTTCTTATAGCCTAAGATCCCGTTAAGGAGATAGTTTAAATAAGCAAAAATTTCTAAGAATATAAATGCTTTATTTCATCGGAACGTATCAAATATGATTGTTATGGAGAAGAATATAATTCAGAGCACCGAGTTCTTAGGAACGGATGTTTGGTATTCAATTTCAATGAAGCTAGTATCCTTTTTGATTGTGTTTCGTGAAGATTAGGTATGAAAGGTATCGGTTCACAAACTTCACACAATGCACGTAAAGGATTCAAAAATTTCTAATAAAACATAGTACGACTCTAAAACTCATAACGCTTTTCCTTTTAGTTACACTGATATAAAAAAATATTTTCCTCCATCAAACTCTGAAAGTTAGAAATCATTTCTTTTAAAATATTAAATTCTCTTCATGCGTTACTTAATTTATGAATAACCCCGAATGAACCTAAATCAGTGGATTCCCCCCTCCCAATCCCAAATTTTCGATACAACACTGGAAGTATTACTTGAAGGTGAAATCAAACAATGCTGCTAGTTGAAAAGATAGGCATATCAAAAGTCCGATTGTTGCGAGTCGGAGAAGTGATAATGCAAGGAAGAGTACCAGAAGCTTCATGAACTATTTGCTGGCTAGGAGAAGTTTAGAAAATATCCGATTTTCAAAGCTTTTAGATACATGCAACAAAGATTCTGATATACGTTGGAGTGAGAAAACAGTACCGGATTCGAAGGGAAAATCAGTACAAAAATCTTCTTGACAGGTTCTATTCAGGTTCAAATTTGAGTAAAAGACCGAAAGGCGGACTAACTTCTTTCTACTGAAAAGGATGACAAAGAAGAGGTTGAGAACTTGAAGTATTTGCTTGCATTGGATTTCGGTGAAAACTGGGGGGCATTACCGGAATTGAAACAATTCCAGAAGGTAAGCAATGGTTTTTTTCAGAAAGACACATTTTGAAGAAGGATTTTAAAGAATGCACCTGTCTAAAGTGCATTATTTTCTTTGCTCTATAATTAGATACCCTCCTTCTATTTCTTGAGCTTACAGCATGTCACAGAATACACATGATATTAATGAATTTTTATATAGAGTTATAATCTTTATGAATGGCAACAAGTGTAAAAATAGCATCATTCAATGTGTGATGTATCAATGATCATTCAATGTATCACTGTCAACTGACTAAAAAGGAAAAAAAAATAATAAACTTTTTAATTAAACAAGGTTTCTAAAAATGATTATTTATAAATTCATTAACGGAAATCTCTCTGAAAATCCTTTTTCACATGAAGAAGCTCTAATAAATGATACATTCGATCATTTTGCCCCTCGCCCTCGCTTTCAAGAGGATTTCCTTTTGAAAGCGATGGAACTGTCCAATTAGGGGAGCTAGTCCTAACAGGACACGAGGGATTTGTGGCAAACGAGTTTCCATGGTAACATTCATTACGAGATCCAATCCTGCACCACTTTCCATCGAACAATGGAGTCTTCGTCAATGGTGCAAATAGCTGAGTTAGTCTAATGAGTAGAGTAAGCAAGGACCAACTTTGAGAAATGAAAATGACGAGATTCTTTTTAATATATATATATCTTGATTTCAAAAGAATCAAATATTTTTCAAATCAAAAACAGGGACTTCAACACAAGCATAATAAATTTTGGATGGATTTTTGTTATTCATAAGAGTAACTGAAATTCTTCAAAGAAGAAAATTTCTTAGAATATTGTTTCTAGAACTCCTCATTTGTTTTGATGTTCATACTTTTAATAAAAATTATTTTCTGCTGTTAAATACATTAATAAAAGTATATATAAAAATATTTTTAGGTACGTCAATATATTTTATAATTCAGTATTAAAAATAATTTTTTACAGAGTCACCATCAGCTGCCATCATTTTTATGAATCAAAATTCAATTAATATGAGTGAATAATTAGGTTTCATGGTTCATGGATAATTAGGTTTAGAAAATATTAATATATTACATTGTGGTCGGTAAACCGTAGCTGCAAAAAATTTTCGGAAGTGAGTGAAAAGTAAATTATAATACTCCGCTTTTACAATTTTGAAACAAGTGAAGTTAAATAAAAGTTTAAAAAATGTTTGATTTTCTTTAGTCTTGAAATGACTATGTGAAAGAAATAGTTCTATAGTCATTTGGATTCTAATTTTCCATATCACATTCTTTGAATCGTCTCTTACTTTCCCAAATTTTTGTATCTCTTCAGATTAATTTTGAAACTTACCAAAATATCTTTTTGAAAATATTAAAAGTATCAACATGTTAAAAATATGTTGATACATTGAAATAACGCAAAAGGTTAAAAATGATGTCATTTTTGCATCAACAGAATATGTATATTTATTTTTATTCCAGTAATATATTTTTTATAGTTCTCATATGTTCTATATTTTGAAAATCACTGGTATAAAAAATTCCCAATGACCGAAACTATATATATTTCAAAAACAATAAAAAGTAAATAAATAGTTTAAGAATCAATAATCTTGTTTGTATTTCGCCGTAACCATTAAATAACAAATGATAGTAAGCTAGCATTAGGAGAAATCAGAAATTTTAAATAAGAAAAAAAAAAAAAAAAAGGATTTTTCTAAAGAAATACGGCTGTGTATACAAAAGGGAAAATGGTTTGTTAAGAAAGTATAAAAGGCTGCAGCAATTAATTGAAATTCCTTTAATATTTTTCATATCAATAAAACATAGCCAGCGAATATAGTTGAAGTCTAGAAAAGACAAAATCAAATGAAATTATTTTGTATTTTCAATTATTTTTATGAACCCCGTTTATAAAATCTCTCTACTTATTTAATATTGCAGTAAGTCTATACCATAAGATTATTTCAGAATGTCATTTCTGGTTGAATTGCAACTCATTGAATCAACTTCCCGTCCTTGGGAACTCATCATCAAATTTTAGAAGTATCAAGCAACATAATTGATCACAATTTTCTAAATTTTGCTAGAGGAAAAAAACCTAGTTCTTACTTTGTTTCAAATCTGGGATTAAAAAGAGCTACTCATAATTGATGTGAAAAAAAAATATGTCAGAAATATTCATTATTGTTGCGAAATTTTTTTAAATTTTCCTTCGGCTTAAAAATTGAGATGGGTGGTGTTGCTTATTCAACGACGATATATTAAGCAACGTTACAATCGCCTGAACCCTTTTTTCCCGAAATATGAACTCATGTAATGTATATATGACATTATTTGAACATTATTTTCTTCTTTTCTCTTTTTTTTTTTTTTTTTTTTTTTTTTT
>JAPMOR010048039.1:189291-203319 GCA_026543865.1 Argiope aurantia | reverse complement strand
TTTTTTTTTTTTTTTTTTTTTTTTTTTTTTAAGATTGGAATGAAGCCATACGACCAAGGGTCAAATAGAAACGCATGCACCATCTTCCGCACAAACTGAGAAAATGATATTAAATGAAATATCCCTAGTGTCCTCTAAATAAAAAAAATATTAAACCTCTGATCTGATTAAAGAAACAACACACTGTCGTAGTCAAAGGCACAAAACTGTGCAGTTTCATTTTCAAGTCGCTACAAATCATTTTTGGTTAGGAATAGAAAAATGAGAAAATAAGATTATTAGTTCTTTTTGTTAGTTTAAAATGCTATGAGGCCAAAAGTTGTTTGCAGTATTTACTTTTTAATAGTGAAATCAGATCAATCTTTTTATTCAACAAATGAAACGTTTTTTTAAATTACAAGAAAATTCAATGAAATAATGAATGTTTAATATTGATGCTTGGCCCCCAAACTTTGCCCCCTCTGCCTCTTCTCCTTTCGAAGCAATCGGTGGGTTACTTTGGGCAAATCGGAAAGCACAACAGTGGGATTTGAACTTCTTTGGTGGCACCTATCTGATCCGAAGTCATATTTAATGATATGCATTTTCAGAAGGTTTTGATTTCACTTGAATTATTTCAGGTTTGTAAAGAGGGAATTTGGCATTCGATTGGCCTCTCGTTTCTTAATGTGCTAGAGTTCTGAAATTTGTATTCTTGATGCTAATATATTATTTTAAAATATTAATTATCAATTAATTGATTAATTTTTTCCAATGTTCATTGTCTATGAAGAGCAATTTGAGGAACACTGATTACAAGATGGCATAATATTTATAGTTATTAATTATAAATTGAAGATAAAATTTTCTGTTCTTAAGTACATTTATAAATTTGTATTTTTAAAGCTCTCTTTAAAATATTAGCTCTTTTGAATCAATTGATCTCCATGAAGACAGAGAAGCTGTTGATATTTATAAGTAAATTGTTCAAATAATTGTAGAGTACTGTAATTCTGTACTGCGAGTAGTGCTACTGTAGCTCTGTACTACAGTTCTGCGAGTAGTGGTACTGTAGCTCAGTAGCCAATCAGGCATTCTCACGACATCAGTTTTAACGCATTGCTAATGAATTCCACATTTCAAAAAGAAATTTTTTTATACAATTTCATAGCCATTTTTAAGGATGAAAAAAATGGACGAATTCCAAATACTTACAAATTCTCTGATCAAAAATATTTGAATATACATTTGTCTAGAAAAATTAGACATTAAGACATTTTAGTGTAACTGTAAATAATTATTATAAAACGATTCGAAAAGAAGCAAAATCAAAGATATTTTTGATGAAATCTAATCAGACAGTAAGATATTCATGAAATATTATACTGTAGATACAAATAAAAATGAGTTAATTTCGAGAAATAAATTTATTTCAAAAATGAAGCAGGATTTTTTCTTCTACATGAATTAGAGATTGCGTAACAGGCCTCTTTGAAGAATAATAACAGCTGAATATTTGAATGCAAATGTTAGGAATTCTTCAATGTAAATAATAACCTGGAAATTGAAATGGAAAATTTTCTTAAATGAATGCAAAGTGCGCTTGCTTCAAAAGGGACAATCAATCAGTCAACTAGGAATTTATTACCCTACGATTGGAATGGATTTTAAAATAAATATTTGTTTGAAAGCTAAGATCTGAACACTCTCTGCTAAAAGCGATATTTCCACAGAGGAGCTCGAATCAAGGAAAGGTATAGAAAACGACCGTTTGTAAAAATGGCAATCAAGATTTCTTTCGCACTCTTAATAAGTGATAAATAAATGCACATAAATATTGAAACAATAATAATTGTAGCTATAGCTTTTCGAGATCTTCAAATAAATCATCCCAAAAATTTCTTTTTTTAAGCTGTTGAAATATTTGATTGCTCTTATGATTGGACTAGACTAAAATGCAAGGGAAAATTAAAGGCTTTGTTTACTTACTATTACTAAGGTCCGAAATGACAGTAATTTTTAATTTGGATTTCGAATTTCAATTAAAGACATAGTAATAGGAAATGCAAAAGAGCAGAGAAGAAATTAGATTTCAATCTCACCGGATAGAAATGCAAAGGAATTTATTTTAAAAATGGCATTTCTCTTAAAAGAAATTTTTAGTAGAAAATGTTATTCATTCAAAAAGTTGCCTTTATCTCATTTCAGAGGTACTCTTAATTGTTTTATGGGGGGGGGATTGAAACAACCACTGACATAGCGAGGTAGCAAAAGAGATGCAGATGGCACGGGAGCCATGGAAACAAAACTCTGATACATTCATGTTACTTTCTAATTAGAGATTTAAAATAATAATAGTATTCGTCAATGACTTATCTTCCCTATACCGGTGACGATAGTGCGTATGCTTATATGTAATGGTTTCATTAAATAAGTTGCCTCAGTATTCCTTAGGATGACATAAGAATATTTCGAAAGAAACAATTCAAGAGATTTATAGCAAGACATAATTTTTTAAGCATTAAACAGAATAAATGCATTAATTATCTTGAGTAAATTCTCTTTATTTGCAAAAATATTGAATAGAATAGATAAACAAAATGAATTCAAGAAAGTCAAATTAGTTATCTGTTTTCTACCACCTAATTTAAAAATTGAAAGTTATTTATTTTGTAACTCTCTCTTGACTCTGAAATTGTATCACATTTTGGAATATTTCATAACGCTACAATACACAATAAATTTTTATCCAAACATTTTATAGATTGTGACTGCTTTCATTTAGTTGTATTAACCCTTAACTGGGGAGGGGAAATTTTAGGACTTAACTGGGAAGGTGCGGTCTACGAGATCGCATTTTATTTACACACAAATTAAATTTTCTAATGAATGTATTAGTATGAAAAACTGCTAATATATTTTGCAGATATTTTTCTTGGTATATAGATATGTTTTAGAAATTTTTCAAAATATATTATCATTGAAAAAAGTAAATGCGTTGGAACATATATTTTCTTCTCAAATTACATGTTACAATAAATAATATTCTTGGAAAAACATATTACTTTTAATTTTTAAATGATATTTATTTTTACAGTATATGAAGGTATATGGAAGACAATATAATGTAAAATTCAACAATTATATGAAAAAAAATGACAATGGGTAAGATTGACCCTTTTTTTATAGACTTGTGTGTGACTTTCATAGCACGGTTTTCTAGGGCATTTTAAACATACAGGTTAAAAACTAATATAAAAATCAACCCATAAATTCAGTATATATATGTCTTGGAATATTATATATTTTATAAATTTTTCAAAATACATACTCACTAAAAAAATTAATTATATTTAAACATTCATATTAGAATCAGTTGAATGCGAACTTTCTTCGAAAAACTCTTCTGTAGAATTATCCTTATCACTAAAATCACTTTCTGCTTCATTTAAAAGTGTCTGGAGCACTGCTTCATAATGAGGATTAGTAAATTGGATGATATTTCGGGGTCCAAGTTTTAGTGCCATCTGCTAAGCCTTGTTTATCACTGGGACACTAACAGGGAGGTACGGTCTTAAAGACCGCGCTCGAAGAAATAACTGAATTATTTTTAAAAGCATTCGCTGAAATCGGTTGAAAAAGTGCACGTGAACTAAAGGTCACAAAACTGAAAGCTACAGGGTCAATCCATTCAATTGAGCTAAAAATAGAATTGGGTAACCGAAAATCCATCGCTAGCGGTCTCACAGACCGCACGTCCTCAGTTAAGGGTTAATATACCCTTTTGAGATTACACGAGGTCTACTTTGAGGGAAGATGAAAACGATTCATGATACCTTAATCTTCATACTTCACGCCTCATTTGCAAATTTATGCGTTGGATCTCATTCTTAAATCAGTTTGAATTTTAACTTAAATTTATGATGCGGTACATTGATGTCTGTATTTTTAGATTTTAGTAGAAATTGCATATCTTCTGACAGATGTGTGTATTTGCTGAAGTTTTTAACTTGGAATATGAATTCTTCTTTTCTAAGTTCCTAGATATGATATAGTCAATACAGAAGAGTAGAATATCCAGATACAGTAGAATAGAAATCCAGATACAGTAGAATAGAAATCCAGATACATTAGACTACAACTGGAACCAATGAAACTTTGAGTCCTACATCTAGATATATTCCTTCGAGTTTCATTTTCATGCAATCCATACAATAATTAAACTTGCATATCTTTCAGTTCAAATTTCATATATCCATACTCTTTATGCGGGGACTACAGCTTTGAGAAGGAAAAAAGAAAGTGCCCTTCTCATGTGCTGTGCAAGCACCTTCTATAGTGATGTTTCTGTTTTAATTGGGGTTCCTTTAGATTTGATCTACCTCACATAATCTAGTAAATTTGAGATGTTCTCCCCACATAAGAACTAGTGATTGGTAAATGACATCAAGGCTAATGGAAACTTATGGTGATATTTCAATCGTGATCACGTGAAAATGCAGTACATTCTTCGAACCAAATTTCCATTCCCCACCAAGCAAGGGCTAGTTTTCATATTTGGCAGTGACTTGAAATGTTGAAGTCATCAAATCACTGCATTCGTAAGCAAGTGCCGTAGTGGAGATGACCTCTAAAACTGCCATCGAAATCCCTCAAGTCACTACGCTCCAATCGCAAACATTCCAGAGTAAAATAGTTATAAAATGCATTTATTATCAAAAGAAAGGGAATGCGAGGGAAAGGAAAAAAACAGCGAACAAAATTTGGTTAATTATGAACTTTATATTAAAAAAAAAATTATTGCTGTCTTTACAGCAAGTGTGCAATACATATAAAGCATTATTTCGGATTTCTGCACATTTTATTGAAACATTAAGTCTAGGTCGCTCATTTTTTCTACGTTGATTTATTAATTCAAGATTTTATAAATATATCAGCTTTAATGAAGACAGTGGCATAACTCAACAGGCAAACTTCCAGGGGACCCGATCTAAACCAACTTAACTCATTCAAACTCAATCCAACCCGATTTAAACACATTGGGTTGAATTCAGATTTTGAAAGAGTGCATATTACGCTGGAACATCGGATTTTGAATAAATACTTTTGCCGAAATAAGAACTAGGAAAAAACTATTTGAAATTTCTAGTTAAATATTTTTTACTTCCAAAAATGAAAAAAATTAGGTCAAATAAAAATGAAAGGAATAATGAATCATTTTATTTCTCTTTCAAAATTCTTGGTTTCTTTCAGACAATATTATAAAGAGCAATTAAGTATTTCAAAAAGCGAAGAACTTTTATAATTACTGATAGTGAGGAGTTTCATTTTCCCTAAACATTTGAGGGGATCCCATGCTGTATAACTAACAGAAATGATAGGTGTTCTAAAAAAGATCGTAGCAGTTAAATATATATATATATATTTTTCTTAATATGGAAGCTATCTAAGAGGTGCATCCCTGTTATGCACTATTTTTTAAAACCCTGAGCTATCCCTTTTTCGAATGATAACAAAATTCTTTTCTGGAAAAATAAACATGTTAATTGGCATTTGAAAGCAGAAATATTTTCCCTGCATTGTGAATTCTCTTTCCGTTATTTCCTTAGTTCTCCGTTCTGCAAAAGGACCTGCAGATCGGGAAAAGGAGATTCGGGACCTTTCGCCAGCCAGTAAGAAACAGAGTGAGGGATCACGTGACTCCTCCCGCGGTGAGGGTACGCGTGAGGGTCATTTTGCTCGAGGTTTCAGAAGCTGGAAATGCACGAGTAGAAGCGTTTGGAAAAGGTCTCTCTCTCTCGGAGATTTTAGAAAGATATCATCTGGTTTGGATATCTCTTCCAAACGCACTGTAGTCTCCAAAAGGAATCGGATTCGTTCATCAGTAAAGAGTTTCGATGTGGAAAATGCAACTGATGTAAAAGTGACCTTTTCCAAATCTTTCTCAAGATGGTTGTGTTCCTTTCTGCAGAGCACGAGGCGAATTTTGAAGCCGTCGAATGCAACAGCAATTGGGATATTTGTAAACGAATATGTTGATTTCTTGGAGGACAGCATGTGAACGATTCATTTTACTCAGTCTTGAAGCTTAGTCAAGAATGGCCAAGGGAATACCTAATCCTCAGGATACAAGTGCAGTTGTCTTAACAAATGGTAAGAGATCATTTCTTTTAAACAGAGACGAAATTTCAATTCGAAAATTCCTAATGCAGAAAATATCATTTATTTAAATTGAATTCAAATCCTATTATTTCATGCAATTAATATAATTTTTTGATATCAAAACAAAATCATAAAAACAAGAAGTAATCAAATCAATATTGCAAATAAATAGAGTTCAAGAAATATCGTTTAAGAAAGAAAATCCTAAACATTCATTAAACGTTGAAATATAATATAAATATGATTAAAATTCTAATATCTTAGAATATTTCTAGCAACACCACACTCCTTTTAGCGTCCATATTTTTGTTTATTTTTCTTAATACAACTATAAAAGCTTATTTTTAAAAACTCTCTCATTAGTTTACTTCTCTTATCTACTGTTAATAGGTTGAATTATCCATTTAGAAATATGTTAATAGATAATTTTCAAAAATAGAATAGAAATAGAATTTAGTTAGATAATAGAATTTAGAAAACAAATAATCCTGCCCTTGCATAATGCTAATTAGCTTATACGATAATCCCGAATTGCTAACGTTTTTGACGAATGCATGCTAATTTATTTTGAAAACAAAGATAGTCAAACCTAACGAACAAAGCTGACATCATTTCCTTTCAGTATTTGAAATCGGATATTCTTCTCTACCACTCCAAGTAATAAATCAAAATTTGAACACGACTCATTAATCGCAAGTCAAAAAAATGTCTGGTCTACAGAGTGGAAATTCAGAATATCAAGATCAGGAGGCGGCAATTCTTCATCCTCAAGTTTTGTCTTATCAAATTGGAAGCGATCAATATAAAATCAGGAATTTAAATTCAATGAGTAATAATTTATCATTAATTATTTTTTTATAATTATCTAAGGATTTTTGAAACATTTTTTTGTTATTCATCATAAAAAAAGTATTGTAAACAATCTGTAAAACTTTTTTTGCTCCACCGATTTTTATAATGCTTTATTAATTTGTATTTTAGCAAGACAGAGACAAATTTGCAAAAATATTTTTTAAGTTAACATAATAGTTAACTCAAAAAATAACTTGGTATGTATTCCTGATACCATCATAATTTGATGTTTTAATACCTTCTGTCAACATTCATTCCTCCAAATTTGAGTTAGGAGCAATATGCATTGATAATGGAGCCTATAATCCATATCCCATCAGAAATGAATGCTTTCTTTTGTCAAAATAAATGAATCTCATTTTTCAAATCTGTCAATAGTAGATTTTGTATTCTTGAACTAGTCATAAATTAATATTTTCGAAATGAGGGTTTTTAATATCATTGTTTTTTTGACACAATGTGGAGACCTTTCAGTTTAAATACTATATAAAAACATTCCAACTTTCATTGAAATAATTGTTAACTATCAAACTATCTTTCATTGAAATAATTGTTGAGGACAGGTATGTAATTTCTAGAACTCTTTCATTTCTTTCTTCATTGCTTTATATGTGCTTAATATAGAGTAACATAGAAATTATTAAGTCGAAATTCCTTTTTAATGCTTTTTTCAAATTGTTTTACTATCAAATTCATTCAGAACATTTAACACAGTAATCTTAGATTCTTTAATCAATTAGAATCTAATTAATTTCTCTTATTAAATTATTTATTTGAAGCTATTTTGAAACATCCTTATTTAGTTTGACTTATTTCAAATTATTTTGTAGTTGATTTTTCACTTATTTTTTAATGAGTTTGTGTATCAAATTCAAGAATACCCGTATGCATTCCTGATGACTATTCGTTTTTTTATACACTCATGTCCATAAATTAAGGATAATGCAAGTTCATGAAAAGAAAGAGTCGGAAGCAAAACAAATGTGACTTATTTGTAAAGCCTATTTATTAAACAATAGCAGGAATTTAAGCCTATTTATTAAACAATAGGTAAAGAGTAAAAAAGATGTTATATGTTTGATATCATTATTAAAAAAAGCGAGTTTTTGCTCCCTCGAACAAATTACTAGGAAAAAAAACCTATTTACAAAAACCAATATTACATGGTTGGTATGATGGTTAATACATACTATGTTTCCCAGACGATACGATGCAGTCCGTACAACGCATAGGCATGCTGAGTATCAAATTATCGATCTGATCTTGGGGAATATTAATTACACCACTCATCAAGCAATGCTCTCCGAAGTTCCGGTAGACATGTAGGAGGTGATTGACGGGCTGCAACTCATCAGCCAAGCATGTTCCATCCATGCTCTACTAGATTCAAGTCCGGTGAGAATGCTGGCCAGTCCATACGGGTGATATTCTCCGATCGAAGGCATTCGTTTACGATGTTTGCACGTTGAGAATGGGTGTTGTCATCCATAAACACGAATTATGCGCCCATGGCGCCCCGAAACAAACATATATGTTGATCCAGAATGACGTCCCGATAGATTTCGCATGTCATGCTTCCCATTTGAATATGCAAGTCAGTTCTAGAACCCACAATAATTCCTCCCCAAACGAGCAATCTTGTACCACCGTAACGGTGTCGTTCAATGATGTTCTTTTGGTGGTAACGGGTATCTGGAGCTCACCATATTAAAGTTCGGCTAGAATCAGACTGCAAGCTAAACCTGGACTCGTCGGAAAACATCTCACAAGCCCACTGTTGCGGTGTCCACAATGCATGCTCTCTTACTCTAGGCTAACCGCAGGCGACTGTGAGTTGTAGTAAATGGAACACATCTGACAGGCTTACGAGCATATACACCAATCTGCCCCAAGCGTCTGTATACTGTCTGCCTCGAAACTGTTGTACCAGCTGTTGAAGAGAACTGACGAGACAGGTCTGATACTGTACTCCGTCTGTTTCTTTTGACAGTAACTGCCAAATACCGGTCCTCATTCGGCGTTCTAACTCGGGGGCGAACTGTGCTGTAACGTCTACTCATTTTACCATCATCTTGGAATCGTTGCCAAAGCCTGGAGATGACACTCTGGGCGATTCCAAGTTCCTCGGATATTTCCAGCTGGGTACGCCCACATTCCAGTCGTCCGAAAATTCTGCCACGTAAAAAATCATCCAAATGCGTCCTTTGTGTCATAACTATGCGGTTATTTCACTGAAAGGCTTATAAAGCGCTTGAGAACAATTTTACTTCTTTGCCTGTATTCTTTATACATCATTCTCTTACACTCTCGTCATTGCGACGTACTCTCGGTGACATCTGGTGGCTTCCTGCAATTTGCATATGATTTTTGAAGATGTGTGTAGTCATTTTATGTCTGATATATGTATTTTAGAGTTCGATTTCCGCGTGACTGTGAATGATCCTTAATTTATGGACATGAGTGTATTTTCAGTTACCCATTAAGGAAGTTACATTTCCATTCTGTACAGTTGCTATTTTGTTGTAAGGTTGAAAGAGCATTGGATTTCAAAATCATAAAGTAAAAGAAATATACTTCTTAGTACAATAATAAAAGAACGATCTTCGTATAATTTTTATATATAAAAGAAATGAAAGTCTATTTGAAACTCCTGTAGAAACGGTTGAAATATAAAAACAATAAAAGGAAATATTGAAGCTCATTTGACACAATCTGAATCATTCTACTCGTATCTCATATGCCCAGATGCTTTTTGATATGACACAGAAGCGCCATAATTTAGAAATTTCAAGCAAGAAATGATGTATAACATTTTCATGTCAACAGTAAACAAAAAGTAATATTTAATGTACACTCTGAATAATTAAATAAAAAATTATTTTCAAAACACACTTTTATTTATGAAAATTCTTGAAAGATCTATTGAAGCATTCTTATTATTCGCAATTTTGAAATGTTTCAAACAAACAAAGTAATTTTTATAAATACTGATCTTGGAATTGAACATTTTTTTTGAAACTAAAGGAATGTTAAAATCAAACAATATTTAACAGTGTTTCCTTTTGCCTAAGAATCCATCCTATTTCATGTCATATCATCTTCTAATTTTCAGCAATATCCCTCAATTTCTCTTATTTAAAATCATTCTAAATCTTAAAACCCCTTCTCATATAAATGTTTCGGTAATGTATTCATTTGATTCCAAAAGGATCTTGGGAAATCTCCAATATTTATATATGTAGAACAAAGGAAAATTTGATGATTGAAAGCTGTTCATTCGTTTCCATTGAGCCTTTCACCTGCACTTGAAAAGTGTGTCTCCAAATGTGTCAGCCAATATATTTGTTAAAAGATGAATCCCAAATGTTTTCTTTTCCTTTTCAATCGCGGAAAAATGAATACTGACAGAAGCATCTGGATTTTTTGTTATCGATAGACGATGATTTCATTATTCAAGTGAAAAGATAAGAAAATATCTTGAAAAAATTAAGTGGCCAATTTGAAAGGATTCACCATTATTTTTAGAAGAACGAAAAAATTATTAGATTGTTAAAAAAATTCTTTATTAATGAAATAGGATTTTCATGATAATGATTTTGCCAAATGAAAATGAATATTCATTGCAAAGTAACATTTTTATTCAACTGCTATTTTAGTGGAACGAAATGTTTTTCTCATTCTTAAATTTCTATAACATTTAGGGACATTATGCTCTGAACCAGTATTTAATCCATTTGTACATCCATTATTTTACTTTCTTCATTCATGCTTTTATTAAATCCTATTTATTACTAAATTTAGTAGTATTTCGATGAATCAAAATATTTTCATCTCAAAAATCGGTTCTTGTAACTTTTTTTATATTTCATTCAAATGCTTCCACTCGAAAATGTTAGATGAGCCGAAGATCCCCATCAATCCATTCAGAAGTATGATGAACACTACTGAACAGACCAGAAAATTTTGATCTATTTCGGTTCAATCATTTTTAAATATAAATTAATACAAATTGTAAGATATTATTTTAAATTTAAAACCGCTTCAGTTGGATTGATAAAAATTATTACAAATGGTCCATTATGTCTAGATATAAATCTGAAAGATGACAACTTTCTTTTAACCATAGAGGGCCAAAATTTCAACTTCGTATAATTTATAATCTTTTTCTTCGGAATGATAAAGTTTTATACTGATTCGATGCAATTAAAGGTGGGGAATTTGAAACTGTATTCTAATTTCGATACTGACACGTGAAAAAAAATGGGTTCGTTCTCATTTTAGTATGGAAATGAACTGATGAATGTGCAAAAATGACATAAACGTTTAGAAATTGTTTTTCCCAAGTGACAAAAAATTTTATTTTCAGTGAATGATTAGTAGTGAAAAACGCTTGGCTAGCTTTTTTATACAAAACGCAGAATCCATTTCCTATTTTCTGTTTCTACGAAGTGAATATCAAAACAACTTATTCATACAGAGTGGAACTCATCCATTTCCTTTATTTGATGATCAGTTTTTTATTTTTAATGTAGAATTGATTATTAGGCATATTATGGTATTGATTATTAGGTATGGCATTCATTTGTCACCAATTCATTATTATGTGCATTCCATTTAGTTGAATTTAATGAATCGATTCACTGATAATCCAATTCTGAAAATATTAATGTAGTGTATTTCTATGGTGAACGCACGTTTATAAATGTTCATTTTTCTTACAGCAGCTTCAAAGGTATGGAGTTGAAAATTCTTGGTTCTTACAAGCATCGCATTCTCAAAAGTGTTAGGTCAATTATGATCTATCCAGTTTTGTCTATTCTGTTGAATTTTGCAAGATCAATTGTATTTTGTTTCAATCGCTCATTTTATTGCCATTATAAATAGATGATAAGTATAAAAGTTAATCAATTATCTATTATCATTTTCTTCCATTTATAGATTTGTGAATGAGCGATTAATAATCCTACCAAATATGAGAATTTGTTTCTCTTAACCACCGTGAGTCTTGAAGCTCTTTTGGCATTAAAGCTTTGTTTCATTAGATTTATTCAGATTCGATGACAGAAAAATTCACTCTCACTAATAGGGTTTTCAATATCGAAATAACTATTATATAATGATTTCTATACCCCAAAATTGAAGGAAAATCCAGCAAGGGGAGTTTCCTCCTATAAAGGTCTGAACTTATGGGCTTTGGGCATTGGAGCTCCAAAATATAGAACTTTGCATTTTTTTTAAAATGAAGTATCGTGCAAATAAATATTCTTTTCTAATCGATTGAAAGCGAAATTTCATGGATTTATTGCGTTAACATGCATGCGAAAGTACAGACCGACAGACTATCAATACTTTGTCTGATTTGGTTCAAAATTTAGATGCCAAATCTGTACATCAAATTTTATCGATCTAGCTCTTTACGAACTATCGGATTCATTTGTATTCAATAGACATCCAAAATCCATATAGAAAATTTCATCCATCTAGATCAAAGCGTTTTTAAACTATAGCTAACAATTTCTTTTCAAAGTTCCAATTTTCTTTCTACTTCGCATACGAGAAAATAAAGAACCTTTTTCACCAAAACGTGGGAATTTGGGGGAAAAATCCGGTATTTTCTGATACAGCGAAATTGAAAAAAACTTTGCGAGAGGGTAAAATGTTTCTTTTGATGTCAAAAGACAAACTATCGAACATGATGGTGAGAATGTAGATTTTACGTTCGATTTGGCGAAAAAAATATATTTAAATAATGCAAAGTGTATTGAAATTGAAAATTGCCTATTGCTAAGACAAAATCAACATTATTGGATTTCCTTACTATGTTAATGTCAATACTCTTTGATATTGAGAATTTTTACTTAAGTGAGTCCAACTTTTTGCGGCTCATAGAAATCGATGAACAATGAACAGAGACATAATACTACTAGTGTTTCATGTTCATTGCTAGAATGAAAGTATGAATATGTTTTTAATGACCCTGGGCGGCTTCAATCAGAATGTTCGCAAACAGACATTTCATGGGGAGATTTCACTTTCATGGAAGCTCCAATAGGTTCAAACAGTACGATAAGTAAGTGAGAAATAGGTTACAAATCAAAACGAAAATGTGTTTTCAGCTTTAAAAAAGGCGCAATAATAAGGTATATTAATAATGAAGAAATGCATAAGCATATTAATAAACATATTTTGATGTCAAACATACTTATTCTAAAATGTTTAGTCATCTTAGGTAAGTTAATAAAATCACATGCATTTTTTATTATTAGAATAAATTTTATATGCTATTTAATACAGTAAAAAAACTATTAACTGCACATCTTCTAAATAAACAATCAAAAACTGTCAAACAGTAAGCGAAGGATTTAGAATTAAATCGGGATTGTTACAGTATTGAAGATATGGTTAATAATCTAGACAAGCATGCCAGTCATTAATCTTTTGACGCATTTTATCTATTAATTGCACTACATATTCATTTATTCTTCGTTTAACAGAGTTTACGAAATCTATTGAATTCTTATTTCAAAATAGCCCATGAACACTTCTGATAGCGGGACGCAGAAAGGAATAAATGAAATTAAATACATCAAGACACTGAATTTTATTTAAAATTTTTTATGAGAACAAAAGAGATCTTTTGGTCCTGCCTTTAGATAACTGTCAATTTATGTAACTCGACTGCAGGTTTCGGACGCCAAGAGATGGCTCAACTTAATATACTAAAATATTAGAGAAAAAATATCCATGAGCAATAAAGTAAACAAAATATTATGTCAAAAATAAGCAGTATCAAACTCTAAAAGTATTGAATTCAAATCAATTAAGTATGTTGACGCATTCCAATTTTATAGCAACGGAATTTTGATTGTGCTAATATACAGGAGTCTTTACATTTCCAGATCCTTCGAGATAGGTATATGTTACTTATGTCTTTGGAGTCAATAAATGTACTATGCAGATTTCTTTCCATGTGTCAAAGAGATTTTTGATAGGAAATTATTTACTTAAAAGTGAGTCACGTTTTATCTCTCTTAT
>JAPMOR010048039.1:152020-189281 GCA_026543865.1 Argiope aurantia | reverse complement strand
GATGACAGATACACTTCTCAATGCCAAACGAAAGGAAGAAAGCATGGGACATTAAGCGTAAAAATAGCTTGCAAGGCTCACGAAGAAACATTTTTAGCGCAAGAATTGAAAACAATAATGTTATGAAACTAAATTTTGAATTCCATTTGGCACTCCTTCTTTTTATAGCCTCATAGAGTTTGTGTTTCTTACTTTGTTGAAAAGCAAATTAAAAAGCGAAATTTTAAGAATTCAGTACATTTAAAACGCATAAGATTATTGATTAAAATATTTTTTAAAAGAAAAATGAAATAATAATAAATAATATCAAGTAGATTAATGGGTAAAATTATTAATAAAAAGACCTTACATCTCTCAACAAGAATTTCCTTCATTCACAATATACTCAAGTAATGGAAAGTTTCAGTTGGATTTTCTCTACACTCTAAATATAGTCTTCTATGTCATGCTCATGCTAATGAAAAAAATATACAATAGGCGAAAAATAATGCATGTTACACTCTAGTGTCACGCAATTCAATACAAATTTAATATGACTGAAGCTATCAAAATTCAATCTAGAATTCAGCTTCTTATTTGTGGTTAAGAATAAGTATAAAGAAAATTGAAAATCTGGTTAAGAGCATTTTCATGACAGCTTTTATAAATTTAACACTTCTTTCATGAGAATCAGAAATAATAGCAATGAAAATTTCAAAAGTTTCATGAAAAATATAACTATAAAAATTTATTGACAAATTAATGAGACTTAGATACATAATTCACATTTATATGTAGAATAAAAGAAAAATAAACAGAAGTGGCAGTAGAAACAAACAAAAAAGAGTTATACCTAAAGTGCAGAAAACTAACAGACTATTCATTCTCTAAAAAGTCATTTTTCTGTTCGAAACAAATTTCCCTTTTTTAGAAATAAAGAAAAATTTGCTTCTTATTTTTTTCCCATCTATTCATATTCTATAACGTCTATTTTATTTCAATCTAAAATTCACGGTTTTGGGTTCTTAAATATCAAATAGATACTGAAAATCTTTTGAATCGAATCAATTATCCATGACAATATATATTTTTTATCTTAAATGTATTTCGGTAAAAGCTTGCAGATCTTCCCTTATCGATTCCTCCGGATCAATAGCCGCGTCAATGTACTTGCACTCGAGTCATTAATAGAAATTTTTGCCATCTCCTGACATGGGGGATTATTCATTTGTCAAAGTTAGAGTAGAATCACTTGCAAAAACTTTGCTTTCATAAAATGGAATTGATTGCACTTTTAATTCGGTTATGCAAGTAACTTTGAATTGTCGGCAAAAGTTCAGTTAAGCATTCGGATTAAATTCAAAATCATTTATAAAATAAATTGCTCTCATTCTATTCAAAAATGAATTGATTTAAACTACAGAATAATTGGATTCAAATGACTTACTTTTTGTATATCAGAAAAAAAGGGTACATGAAGACAACGAATACGAAATTAATATATTGAATTTCATATCAAACCATTAAATTTCATTAACAATACTTGCAACAATTGTCAATTGTATACCACGGAATTCAATCTTAAATTAGGTATTCCAATTGTTACTCCATTCCTTGTAAGAACGTAAAGAACACCTGAGATATCTAATCACGTATAAACCTATATAAATGGTTTGGATGATTTTGGACGTTTAGTTAAGTTTCCCTAAACAAATGGGGAAACCAGCTGCTGAAAGGCAATGACCAAGGTTGTCGGGGAAGATGATAAATATCGTACTGGGGAGGCGGTGGACTGTTAGTTTCTGCTTATCTTAAAGTGATAAAGGGTACCATGATATCTGCAAAAAGGAAAATTCTAAGCTTAAAAAGTCATAGATCAATTAATCAAAGTATAGCTCTAACAGATCCTTTGTTAAGAATAATGAAAAGTGAGATATTAGTTAGAATAGATTACTCCAATTTATGCCTTAAGCACCTGAAAAGCTTCAATGTCATCAATACTTCAATATATTGCTTCAATGTATCAAAAGTTCAATCTATCGCCAATGCTTCAATATATCGCTTCAAAGTATCAATAGTTCAATGTATCGTCCTTCGCTTAAAAGTTTAACTTCCGAACAATGATACATTATTTTGGATTATTTGTAAGCAATACTTCTATTGCTCATGTTCAAAAATGTTCTTTGATGCTGCAAAAAGTGTAGCTCCTATTCAGACAGCTAATCTCTGGGAATGGAGAACGGTAGACTAAAAATTTGTAGGTTGTTAATTCTTCAAATTTCTAATGTTATGTATCACTATCACTGCCTCAGCTCCAGAACCATCTAATGGTATAAAATGGAAACTATGTGAATGATGATTTATGGTTTTATAAAAATAAAAGTAAAATCCGACTTTATTTTCATTTTGTTCTGAGCAAATGACATCTTTCTATCTTCATTCGTTTGCGAGAAATTGATTATTAAAATTCTGAAATACTCTCAGCAAATATTGAAGTTCTCAATATTTTCGAATCCTACTGCGTTTCCAAATTCGTAATCCATCTTTTAATATCTCCCAACGACATTCTTTTACATTCCGAAAGAAGCTGAAAGGCCATTATCTGACAGTCCGTATCGCGTTTTCTTTTGTTCCATATTTTTTTCCTGTCTTAAAAAATTAATTACCCTAGATTACAAATAAAAAAAAGAAAAAAAGAAAGGTAGTTTTTGAATTTAAAAAAATCTACCTTTCTATGAAACTAGAATTCAAACTGACAAAAAATTATTGACTGGTTTTAAAGTATTTACAGAATAACCCCACATTGAGTAAATGAAAGGTTTTAATGGTTTCCTTTTAATTTGACTGAGAAGATTATTGAAATTTTAAACACATGCCACAACGAAAAGCTCTCAAGAATTATTTCGTTACTTCCATTATTATGTTTCTTTCAGAATTTAGCTTTCACTTTAAACCGATCTCATCCGAAGTGAATAAGAATTTTCTTCGTTGTATTTATTTACGTGATTTTTTTTCATTGAAGCTGTGTTTATTTCCTGATTTATTTGCAATGCTATACTTTTCATCGAAATGAGTTTATCATTAAAAAAATTCTTACGTGCTTTGAAAGGAATTTTATTTGTGCAGAGGATATATTTAGAAATTCGGATCTTTTTAATGACAGAAATTTCAAAAAAAGGAAACCCATCGCTGATAGGGTTTTCTTACCCAGCTTATATAAAGTTGTATACACATCGATGTGCATCGCCTGAAAAAATATCGTCCATTCAATTCTTTTCTATGTGTGAAATGAGAAAGAGATTGCACCTGGTTTAATTTCCATACATAAGAAATACCAATCAAAATGTCAATCGTCTGGAAGTTTCTATGAATTGAATAACGCACAGGATTCAGTGATTATACGAGGAACCTTCTTCTTACCAAATCTTGACCTCTTTCAACTAAAATTGTTAGCAATTTTGATTAAATAATAATATCAATTCGTGTTTAGATAAGCATTTCAATGAAAGCACTAAAGTCCTTTACTGATAGAATTAGTTTAATGATGAAAACTTATGAATTTTTAAATAGATAGTTAAAAGTAATTATTGGTTACAGCATTCAAATTGGGGCTTAGGTTTAGTTTATTAGTATTTTATTTCTGACGTCTAAGATGAATTCTACTTGTGTATAGCCGACCACCCCGCCACCACTGAACGAATCAGTATCGACAAGATTTGTTGCTGTCTTTATTATAATCCATCCATATTATTGACAAATTCTCCGAACTGGCATCCTCTTTGACGTTGTTGGTCCTTAGTCACAGGTGGTCAATCTCTGACCTTCCTCTTTCTCTTCCCCTACATTATCATCCTGTTTTACGAGCAAAGGTCAACACTTTGAGATAATCTTCTCAAAATTCGCTTTATTCCTCCAAATGTGCGTCCCACAACAGAAGAAAGGCGAAATTTTTGACAAAAATCTGTCAATTTTCAATATCATGTCCTTCAGTATTTTAAGATTTTCTGACGCCATTAGCACTGAGCTTAAGTCATTATTTCAAACTTTTAGGTTCTTTCTTAGTTCTGTGACTTCTATACATTTCTTTAAATAATGGTAAATAGTACCGATTCCTCCACAGATACATTTACTTTCCTGCATTCTTCCAAATCTTTGGAAATACGAATGAAATCTCCCAATTCCTAATATAATTTGGATTATCAGTGGATGGCATCGTCTTATTTTTATTTTGGTTTAGAGATAAAGTCATAAGTTACTCTTCCTTTTTTGGCCATACACCATCTGTCAAACCATTGCAATTTTGTTTCTTCTCTTAATTTTCATTTTAAGACACTATTTGAAGTGCGGTCAATTATATCAACATTCTCGTTCTGTGCCGCCAAGTTTGCACATTCATCCGCCTTTTCATTACCATATATTCCAATATAGGCCTTAATCCAATTCAATTCTAACCACTTGTTAATTTTTACATTTTTACATATTTTCGTTTGTCGTCCATATTTTGTAATAGGTATGAACCAAATTTCGATGATTGTATGGCTTGTAGGACTGCCAGAGAATTTGAAAAAAATTGAGCATTTCTGTCCGTTCTCCATCCTTTCACAATATTCAATGGCCATCTTTAGAGCTTTCATTTCAGAGCCTGGGAACTGTGGCATGGTTCGATAATTTCACAAGAGTTTTATAGATCTCTTTCCCATGTAGTAAACTACTATAGCAGCTCCTTCTTTATTATCATCTTTCGAACCATCTGTAAAAATTTCTGTCTATATCTAAGATTTTGATTTGAAAACCATGAATAAATCATTCTGCAGGACGTTCTTCGAACGTGTCAAAATAGATATCATAATCTTTACTGCTGAAGCATTTGTTTCCTATTCTTACTTTATTGCTAGAAGTTCTTCCTTGATAATTTGTGAACATTTCCATTGCTCCATTGGAAAAATCCCTGTTATCACTTGAAGAGCTTCTGTAGAAATTCCCCAGACGTAATGTAGAGAGGAGCCGTTGGATTGGATTTAACGCTTGCCAGAATTAGTCTATGTCCCCATGCGCCGTACTCGAAAAGAACAAATGGCTCAATGGCCCCAATGTAATTTCTTCTTAGATGGTATTTCCTCTTTCTATAAAATTTATCCGCAACTCTTGTTCGTTTATATGTTAATAAATCCACTTTTTTCTTTACTAAAATGCGACGTAAATGTTAATTTACTGTCCCATGTAACTCCCAAGTATTTAAATTTATTACATACATTCATATTGTTATTGTCCATTTTTATTTTAGGTGCATCTGTTAATTTTAAATATTCTCCAAATGCTATGGTCATTTGTATTGTTTTCCTTTCATTAAACTCAAGTTTATGTATTTTCCCCCATTTTATTAGCCTATGAATTATTTGTTTTAATTTAATTTCCAGTTCATATTTTGTTCTTCCCGAGATTATTAGTAACACATCATCGGCATACGCCTGTTTATAGCAATTCTCTAGAAAATTGATCTTAAATGCAGAATTCCAGAATAACGGCCCGCTGTATGTGACTTGTGGAACTCCTCTATCCATTAGAAATTCTCAATTATTCTCTCCATTTTGGTAAATATATCGTCTTTCACTTTAATCACTTCAAAAAGGTTGCTCGGGCACTTCATTTTTATAAAGGCATATAAAGCGCCTTTCCTCCATATTGAATCCAATGCTCCAGCTACATACAAAGATATAATTGCTGCTTTTAGTTTTCCATTCACCACATCCTTTATTTGACTCCAGAGTGCATTTTATGCTGTTTTACAAAAGCTATTTTATATAAAAGTATGTTGATCATGATGTAGTCTATTTTGTGCCGTTAATAAGTGTTTTACTCTTTGAGTTATCAGTTTATCCAAGATTTCACTTGCTGTTGTTACAAATTGGTCTATAGGATTTAGGGTCCTCTAAATTTCTATCCGTTTCAGGAATTCAAATCAATTTTGGTACCTTCCATTTATATGGAAACGCACCTAATTTTAAGCACTTGTTCCATAACTCTAAAAGTATAATTTGATTCTTTCTGTTAATTTCAGCAAGCACCTCCATTGGGATTTTGTCCAATCCAGGTGTTTTATTTTTAGCCATTTTGTTAATCGTTGTTCTTATTTCATTTATTGTGAATATTTTGTCTTTTGTTTTATATTCCTCAATACGTTTTCTTATTTCCTTCTGCTTTTTATTTTCTTGTTGGGACTGTTCCTCTTTAAAAGGTATCTAGCAAAAGTTTCAATAGTTTATTTTGTATTTTTGGTTTTTGTTCCATCCTGTTTCTTAACACCCTGGAATATTGTTTTCGTTTTCATTTTATATGCCGCTAATTTATATGGGAACACAAAAGGGTTCACTCGCGTTATTTCGCTATATAACATTTCAAAACCTTCTTTCTTAACTTTCCTCTGTATATCGATTCATTTTTGTTTCATAAATTTGTCATTTCTTCATTCTCTCTTCAGTGTTTAAATTGTTGGTATCCATGACGCAAGGCTCTTGACACCCTGAAGTGATGTGTCTCTTTACTGTCTGATCTTTGGGTAACTCCTTGGATGAAATCCGTAAATTCTTTAAACCATAATCGTAAATTCTTCTTAGTTTTTATCTTTTGCGTTGTTTCTTTTACATTTACATATTTTTCAGCCACTTGATAACTAATTTGTCGAATTTTTATCTTGCTTAGCTTACATGTTTCTGCTGAAAAAACTTTTCATAGTAATTTGCAAATCCAAAAATCCATGGTTACTCAGCTTACTTTGGATTTTCACCATCCATCTAAGATCCATCAATAGATACATACACCATCCCAATAGATACAATTCGGATTCATTTCTATGCATTTGATTGGACTTAACAGTCATTCGAACTGAAATGAACGTAGCGTACACGAAAATAAAAACCATGATGTGAATCTAATTAATAAAATATTGTTTGATATTTTTTTTAAGAAATCGAAATCGATGCCTTACAATGGAACATTTTTAATAACATTTTCAGATTGTTGATTGTGGATGCTTGCAAGATAAAATTTAAATTGTACTCATGCAATTTGTAATTAAGTTAACCTCTCGCATGGAAGCTAATTGTCGATTGAAATCGATTTGCCTATAATCTTCTCAGCGTTTCTGAACAAAACCAATTAAAGGATCTACTGTAGGCCTCCATGAGTCCGAAAGGAACCTTTTTGGAATTATATGTTACCATCAATGAAAAAAGAGGTAGCTGAAATTTAATATGTGATATTTTACCTAAATTGTAGATCTTTATGAGAGCTAAAACAGCGCAAAGAGGACTTTGTTTGTCTGCTATCCTAGAACATCATCATTCAATAACAAGGAACATGATGGATGGTCATCATTTGGCCTGTAGATATCTATCAAATTAGGGATCAGACTCATCATCAAATTTACACGATAAGAAGCCTGGGTCTATATCTATCTCGTTTAGTATTCGTATGTATGTCATTCGAAAATATAAATGTATAAATATGTGATTTTCACACCAAAAATGTAACCAGACTGGGGAGTGAGAAAACGGGCTGTTATCAAACGAGTGTTCAATTCTCAGCACTATACAAAAAAAGCTAAGCACTAAACTATATTCTACTGAGAAATCATACAGAAAGATGAGGGCAACACCCTCCCACGCTTTTCTTTCCCTCCCTCTTTTCTATACCGTTATTTGCATTGCGGGAATACTATTTTATATAAGACAGTTTTATTAAGCTTTTGAACAACTAACTGAATATTATTTGTTTTCTGTTTGAACGAATTATTACTACTTTTGTAATTTTTATTTAATTTATGGAGAAAATTTTTAATATTTTTATTATAAATTAAATGAAAATAAGTATGCGGAAATATTTTTAAAAACAAAAATTGATGCACCTAATATAAAAATATGTTTCATATCATTAGAAGATTATCTAACGCACAAAAATTATAAGGAATCTATGAATAATTCCTGCTAATTGCTGTTGCAAATTTAGGGATGTCCCCCCCCCCACGTGGTACACATTATGAAGCCTCTCTTTTAATAAGATGGCCCATTTCCAGTCACAATTTTAACTTAATCAACGTGAAGAGGATTTGATAAACTACCCCCCCCCCCCAAAAAAAAAAATTGATTTTTAAATTTAACATTAAAAATGTCTCTGAAACTTCGATGAATTCTTTGAAAATCTCAAAACTATAAGATAAATAGCGAGAAATGTAGTTCCTTCAATTACTCATTTTATGCTTTAATTGGTTAAGGTATTTAATTTTTCGCTAAGAAGTAAAACAAAACACTTTTTTGAAAAGTTTATTGTTTTATCATAGTTAATTTGCAATTTTGATTACTTCACTAGAAATTTTGTTTTAATTTCTGTCCATCCAATTTCGATCATTTTTGAAAAGAAAACCAGATTTTTTAAACCTCCAACTCAATTTATTGCGTACTTTAATTCTGATAGATTCAAAAATTACAGGAGTTAATAGAACGACACATTTTATTTTTTCATGAATGGTAATATATGGAGGGCGCATAGATCGAATGGAACATTTTAAAAATGAAAGAGTTTCCCAACAGAACAGTTTAAAAAACTATTTTGAAATTCGCTGTCCAATTCTTTACTGAAACCGATATTAATTGTTATTTATGACTGTTACTATGATTGTTATTTATGACATTTTAGTTTCAACGAGTCAAAATTCACAACTGCATTTCACATCTTAGCTTTGTTTTATAAAAAAATTATTAATAAAAATATTTGTATCTATGTTTTCGAATTTGCTTTTATTAAATTCATATTTATGTATCTATTTTCATATTATTTTTTGTTTTCAAATGGCTTCCAAAAATTTCTGTATATAAATAAGCATTTGCAAAATAAAAAGGAGAACGATTTCGTAAATGCATTTACTGTAAAATTATTAATAAGTAAAAAAACAAAAACTTAAATTTTGAATGAATCTAAATTAATTATTTTAATTTTAATTTAAATTTTGAAGATTTTTTTCTAATTATTGCTGAACTAAATTAGAGCTCTTACTGACTATTGTAAGGATAAAATAAATTATAGATAAAAATGTTACTTCCTGATTTATGAATGTTTGGTTATTAATGTGAAAAATACTTGGCTGGATATAAGCTGATTTTATTATAATATTCTATTTATTATAATATTTTATATAATATATTTATTATAATATTTTCCTAATAATATATGTTTGAATCTTTTTGTCATTTTGATTTTTCTGAAATAATGACAGCAACAAATGCTAAAAATCAAACTAACTTTTAAAAAAATAGTTGAATTTTTTTTCTGTAAACTGACAAATATAATACTTAATAGAATTAGAAACCGATTTATAAAAATATTGGTTTGAAAAAATTTATGGAAAGTAAAAAAAAAGTGAAAAGATCTCCTTTTCTCCAAAAAATTACAGAAATTTAAGAGAAAAATATTTTTTCTCCAAAATTAATTTAGATATCCAAAATAAAATCCCTAATTTTACTAAATTCATTAGGAGGATCCTTAAAAAAAATGAATGGGAAAAGTTGCAAACTGGATAAAAAGCAGCCTTTTAAAAAAATGTCTAATTTTTTTAGAAAAAGATTTGAATTTTGAAACCTTAAATTTCTAAACAGGAAAAACATTTTTAAAATCTAAGTTTCTGTGCAGTTTACACCTAATCATTACAAAATATTATATATCGAAGATTTTGTCTGAATTGTAGAAAAGATATTTTTGAAGGTAACGAGCTCCCTTATTAGTTAATTGATTGATTTTAATTCAAGACAGCGAAGTATCTTCCTTGGTATATTTAAGTCTCAATATTTATACCTAATGAACCATTTAAATACCCTCCAGAGACCAAATAATATTATTGGAACCAACCAGAGACAAATCTGTCACTATCTCATCACGAGAATATTCACTGGTACCAGATTTCGTAAGAGAAGAGAATGAGAGATATGCAACTCGCACAACTTAATCTTTCCGAGGAAAATTGTTAATAAAAGGATTTTTCTTTAACACGTTAAAGAGCATTTTTAAAGAAAGGCTTTTTCTTCTTATTTTTTAAAATCCCTCAATATCCACTTTTTAAAGTCAAGCGATGACAAATATACAAGTCGACCGCAATACGAATGATTGCATAGTAAATTTTGCAACTAATTATAATAAAGCGAATAAGATTTCATTTTTATTAGATAAATACACACCGCCCAAGCCAAAAGGCAGATCTAGATTGACGTGTATACACTGAACTGACTAAACTTCCACTTCTTCTTTGTTTTTATTGAATTATAATAAATATAATAGGACAGCATATAATCCTGGAGTAACAAGAAGTTATACCCTTTCAGATTAATCTTCCTATTATGAGGTATTTCACTTATTTATTATCACTGACATTAGGAGAAACAGGAAAAGAAACGAGTTTTTAAATTTCGGATATCTTTGATTTGGGCATATTTTTGTGCTAATAAAAACTATACCTTGCATCGGCAGATCGTGAAAAGGGTTTTAAGTTTGGGAAAAAAATCGCAAAAATTACCAAAATTTTGCCTTTACGCAAAAATAAATGAGCTATGACTTTTAGTTTCTACTAGCATCTAAGTAGTTCATTTAAGTTATTTGATGACTGAAAAATTAAATTTAAGAATCATGCGCTATATTTTCAGTTCACGCAAAAGACATTTAAAATTTAGTCGGAAAAAATTGAGGTTCGTTTTACCTCATGTTTTTACCCTGAAAGGATATATTGTACTATTTGAATTATAAAACCCATCTTTCTAGATAACTTGATTGATTTTATATATTGTTTGGCTTTTGAAAAGGAAAAATATTCCGCAGAAAGCAATTTTACCCAGAATTCACCACGAGGACGTGACCGAGTTCCGTTCAAATCGTCTCCAACGACCAATCAATTCAGACATATTAAACTTTGTTTATATTGTCATCAATTCACATTTTGAAATCAAATTTTGGGACTGTGGATTTTGAGAGGAATGTTAATATCATCTTTGTTTGACGTATGTTCCAACAATTAGAAATCCAACTCGGGTCGAATTTCATCTTGAAGAAATAAAGAAATTGTTTCTTTGGACAGCATATATTTGGTCTCAAATTTCGAATGCTTCCCTTCAACCCAGTAATAGGATCTCTGGCTGAGAGAAGAATGCGCTTCAATGGATAAATGTTTCTTTTATTGTCATTCCATTGCAAATCCTTCAAATATTTCACAAACCCTAAATATCGGATATATGTAATAATAATGTCATTGACAAGCATCGTTTGCGTAGCTTATTTGGGAAAGGAAACCTGGACTGAGAAAGCCATGACTAGAGCACATGACTTTGTCTGAATTTCTCTGACAATATCCAGAAAATTCTTTTTATGATCAGATTTATTTCTTGGATTTCATTTAAGTCAATTTCTCCGAAATTTAGAGTTATTCCAATCAGACAAATGTTTGTTAAATTTCTCCTCGAATGACGCTAATCCCTTCGTCTCTTCTTCCAAGTATATCTGAATGGCATACTTCATTAATAATAATTGAAGTGGAAAAAGAAAATGAACTACTGCAATGGGCACTGAATTTAACCTTAATGTTGTTTTTTATGATTAAATAATACAATCTATGAAAAGCAAATGATTTATGCAATGAAGACTTTGCATAATGTTATTAAACGTACTACGTTCTTAAAGATAAAACTAAGATTTCGTTTAACGTAAAGTAATTCAATTATCCAACAAGAATTATACGTGATAAATACTTCTCGAAAAATACGTTTATTCGTCAGATTATCAACAAAATGGATAGAAAATTGTTTTTCTCTTTCGCACTTACCCTTTGTGATATTTCAAGGCTTTAACCCCAAGGGGCACCTCTCGTTTGGGGCAACTGATTTCAAAAAAAGGAATGAAGATTTAAAGCAAATGAACTTTTAGATTGAGAAAAGCATAATGGAAGAAATCCGATGAACTCCACCCTCCACCTTCATCTTGAGATAGAAGCAATTTATGATTGAATTAAAAATATGATGTGATTAAAAGGTTATAAGAAATGATTAGAAATTAAATTGAAAACTATCATTGGGCCTTTTGAAGGGGATGCATAGTTATGTGTTTTAATCTAATGTAAGATCTTAAAATGTGTAAATATAGCCTTCGATCTGGTGTAATCATAAAAGTTGTAAAAAAAAGATTATTTATTCAATTGATTATATGTATCAATACGTATTTAAGTGATTTAAAATGTGAACACAATTAAAGAAATTCTTTACGAAGTTATGTTCCTTGATGTTTTTCTTTCTTTTTTTATTATGAATCCCCATCCCACATAGAATCATTATAAGAATAATATCAGGGTCTTTCTATTTCTTTAATAATTGCAAAGAAAAAGAATCTTTGTTAAAAAAAATCATCTGATTATAAAAAAATCAGGTTCATTCAAATCTAACTGCAGTGAAAAAATATTTCGAATTAATTTTTCTGTATTACGAATTATTGCCACCTATAACAGTCTGAAAGTAGGAAATGTCTTAAGACCCCTGTTCAAGTGACTACGATGCTTCAGAAGGAAGAAACTTTTTAAAATAGTGTCGCTCATCAGTATAAGGTGGTAGAGGAAATCCATTCGTATTCCTACTCTGCAGCAGAAAAGAATACCGCATGAGCCAACCAAAAGATTTGATACTTCTAGTCTCTGAATCTGTTACCATTGTTAGCAGAGTTGATGAAGTTTAAAATATCAGTAATAATAAACACTTCATGAGTTACAATTTGAAGAGTGCACTAAAATAGTTTGGAAGAAATTTATATCAAAAGTCCAAACAAAAACCTAAAAATGTGGGGCCCTAAAATCAATAGAAGTTTAGATACAATAAGAAAGAAACTATCAACAAATTCCTTAAGATGTATCATATATATGATTAACATTTCATTTGGAGAATTTCTATCGGTATTTCACTGGTTTATCTTTTTGTGGAAAGATTTTGACGAAAAGTTTCTTCTTTTAGTGCTTTAATAAACGTGCATGCTTAAAGACTTTTTTATTGCTATACCTTTTTAGATTCCTGATTGAATCCTTTTTATTAATGAATGAAAAATGTTTCAAGGACAACTTAGGCACCTACCATTTCCATGAATTTTGTAAGAAGTATCCTCTAAAATACCGCCCTGGACGAGGCCCATCTCAATTGCCTCCACAAAATAAAAGATCTAATCAATAAAACCTTCAAGATATTTTGAACTATGCTTATGATGAAGAAATATGATACGTGAATAGAATTCGATATTTCTGAACATCAGGTCCAGTAGCTGAACTGACAAATGAACCGCAACCACCTACCGTAGGGACCTGAAGTGTATTAATTCTATAGACATTGCTAGATTCTCACTCATTTGCTAGGAGCCTCATTACTGTCATAGCTAGAAAAAAGTGGCTTTGCAAATACAGTTAGTTACGTAACAAATTCGAAAAGGAAATGTCATTTTTAATATAAAGTTATACTTCGTATAATTCGCTTATATGAACTAAAAATCGAAGAGAGAGGATCAACGAGTGATTTCAGGAGATGCATTCGTCTTAAACGTGCGCAGTCAAGTGATTTGGTTTGCTCAATAGGAAGCCGCCAAAATAGATTGCTGAGGTAACACTTTGCATAAAATGGAGACAGTTTTCCTTCAACGAATGCTTGCTCCTTGGCACTAATATCGATTCAATAGCGTAGCGCCATCTGGTGAATGCTGCGCAGAGATGCAGTCAGTCACTTTCCTACCGGAAGAATTTCAAAGCTTCCAATTCCTATTTAAAATGATAAAATTTGGGAATCGGATTGCAGTATTTAGCAAATATAATGGCGAAACGGTTCCTACAGGAATTCACCCTTCTTTTTGAATTGATTGAGTAAGCACTTAAGCTTTTCTATTGCTGACATTTGTATCGAAACTGCAAATGCATTTAAACGGGTTCAAATGGAATGACGCGAACAAAAGATTTTAGAATTCTTCTCTACTTTGCAGAGTTCGAAGGGGAAAGGCCCCATAGTTTCTCATTGGGTTGTTAGGATTAGGAACAACTTTCGGAAGAGTTATTTCTTCTATTCTCATCCAGAAGGATTTGATTTCACGTTCTATTGTTTTTTATGGTCCTTATGCGGGACATTACTTTTAAATGCATAGATATGTATATTTTCGTTGATGAAGGTGAAGGCGACTTCTTTATCCTTTAACCAAAACTTACATCATTATAAGATAACATTCATTTGATCTGGATAAATAGTAAAGTAATAAATTTTTGGGCTGTTGATTTTAATTGATATTCAGTTACTTATATTGTATTTCGTTTCTGTTTTATTTTCAGAAGCATTATTTGATATATTTTACCTTCTTTTTTTTAATTTGACATACTTAAGCTAAATCTATTTCATGAAAGCACATGAAGAAATTTCGATTTTCTTTTATCCATCACTATCAAATATTTGATAAAATTGACGACTTTAAAAATATACATTTATTAATGTACATACTGAAAAAAAAAATTATTTTTTTATGATGCTGAGATTTTGCTGCATGCATATTAAAATTAAAAACAAACTCCTTCAAATTGAACAGTATCCACTTCTATCCGTTTCTAAATGAGGTTTTGCTGGTTGCCTTCCACCTGATATCAAAACATAGAAGCTTACGTAAATGGATAACAAAGGAACCTGTGAAACATGAGAGAATCAACTCGGAAGAACTTGAACGAGCAAACATTTTTTATATTGATAAATTTACAATATTGCTCAATGTACTCTCTAATAATGGAAGGGAAAGCGATATTCGAACTTTCTAACCATAATTCGGTCTTCATGGCTGAGATTTATACCATGAAATACGTTATCATGTATAACCTTACAAATTTTTTGGTTTCTTCAGATTCTAGATTTGTGTTAATTAATCTGGATCTCCTTAAAAAAATGATTAATAATATTAAAAGAAAAATTTCAGATGACAATTAAGGAGACAAATTGTGATGAACGAATACCCATCACAATTCAGAGCGCAAGGGCAGCAATGAAATGAGTCAGTCGATGAATTAGAAAAACAAAGAAAACTGAAGTTGAGAATTATCTCTATGAACCAAGATTGACATTAAGAAAAGGCAATGCAACATGAGCAAGAGAGGGGGAAATCTCTTCAAAAAGAAAAAGGAAATATTTTAATAAAAGAGGACTTGTACTTCAATCAAGCTTTCATAGGGTGCAAGACACGTTCGAAGAAAGTAGGTTTTCGATTGGTAACTCGAATCGCATCTTTCGGAACTCTGGAAATGCATTCAAATTGAATTGTCAGCTTAATATTCTCCTCAAGATACCACCCTTACTTTTTTTGAAAAATGCGTTTTCCAAACATGGAAATGCACCTATTTCTGTAATTTATCTATTCATGTATTAATTCTTTTTCACTTGTTTATTTATTGTTTCTTCTGCGTTATTTAACTTGACCTATTTATTATTTGACTTTATTGATTTAATCAGTATTTTAATTTACTTTTATTTTTTATTCAATTGATTCTTAAATTTAAACTGATTCTCTTACAGCTTATATATCTCTACCCCTAAGAACAAGACAAATTTCCAATTGAAGAAGATATACACCCTATTCCTGGAATAGGGTGTATATCTTCTTCAATTGGAATAATCCTTAAAATATGAAATATTCTGCTACTTGTTTTCAATTGGTGCCATTTCTTCAAAGATGGCTGAATTTCATTCATTTTCATCTTGTAATTGACGGCGACACACAGAAGTTATACCAATCTATGGAACTTGCCCTAATAGCGGTCTAGTACTGGTAAAAATATAAAAGAAACCAATGCCAGGACAAAGCAATGAATAAAATTGTATCATCCATGTTTAAATATGATATTCAGAAATTGCTTGTTGATTAGAGTTGGAAAAATGCAGAATATTCGTGTCTTTAGAACAAGAGCTATCGTTCGTTTTAAAGTGGTTAATCTAATTATTCCAAAAAAGGAATTGACGTTTTTGAGTTATTATGTTCACAGAAATGCGGGAAGGCAGTAAGGGATTGATTTCAATTTTCTTAGAAATCGCAAATTTTGGTGAAAAACCAAACAAAACCTTCTTTGTTACTTTTTCGAGTTATCGTATTCACAAATAGACAGAAATATGTTTTTTGAAGTCTAAAATGTAACGATTCTTCGTCACCTCTAGATCGAATGCTGCAACAATTACAGGACTTTCTTCTTCTAAACGTCGCACACGAGAACTAAAAAAAAATAGTCAGAAATAATAAATGAATAGATCAGTGTATTTCTTATTTTAAAAAAATTAAAGTGATGATCAAAATGACAATCGTATCCTTATATCTATAAAGAAAGAATTTTTGGAACAAATACCCCTGGAAAACGAGTTTTGTAGTGTTGATTTTGACTGCAACAGCACGCCATTTCTTGACGGATTTTTCAACAAAGTTCATTGGTCAGTGTGCTCCAGTTGTTTTACATGCACTATCCTTTGAAATCAGAAGGAAGGTTACAATATGTAAATAATATTAAAAAATCATGTTTGAACCGGACGGGACATTTTCTAGCATGTTGAATAAATTACAACGCAACACATCCAATGGTACTTGACAAGGTATACAGTTCATGCTAGATATCCAGAGAGAAGGTTAAGTCATGCCAAATTATAAATAGCTGATCTCAAACATACGTAGTTTATGTATCCTATTTCTAATTTGCAGAAGAGTCATCATATCAGATATGTTGGTTTTGGGTATCACAAGTGCCTCCTTGCAAAATGCTATTAAATATTATTTGTAATAGTTCTCGAAAATAGTGTATTCCTTTGCATTCTTAACCTTTTTGGATCACCTCATGGCAATGAAGGGCATTTTATTCTGCTTGTTGCGAAACTGTTAAAGGAAAGAACATACGCTGAAATTGAATAGAAAAAAATATATAGGAAAATCAAGAGAGAAATTGACTGGCGGTTATTATTGCAGGACAACAATTTACAATAATAAATCCAGATGCGAAATCGATATTTCTTGGCACCGATGAATTCTAATTAACATTAGAATCAAATCAATGACACATTTCAGTGAGTTTTTAGTTTGAATTGAAAAAATACTTGTAATCATATCGAATTTCTCCATTGTGTTATTATTTTTATAGTAAGCGTCTATCTTTCATAAGCTTATTATTTCCTTAAGCCTTTGCGCCTATTCACAGATGGCACACATAAGACCTTATAGAAATCTGAATAATATTTCTATTTTCGAAATGAATTCATTTTGAAACAGTCATTTTTAGTTCTGCACAGCATGTCAAATCATTGTTCCAGATGCTAATATTTGATCTGATGAGCCAAAAGTTGAATCAACACAATGATTATCTGTAATTAGAATGATAATACTAACAACGGTGCTAAACTAAATATTCCTAACACACTCAAATTTTAAAAAGTAACAAATCATTGAATATATATTATTACAGTCACACGAGTATTTCGATTAGCTCAATATTTTTTATTGTGTATGAAAAATGATATTGACACTTTATGTTTCTAAAACATCTGCATTTTAATTTTGATAGTGTAGTATTATTCATTGGCTCTGTATTACACATAAATATTGTTTTTATAATATAAATTTATATGACAAAGTTAAATGTATATAATAAAAACAATTATAATAAACTCACTTTCTTATAATAATTAATTAATTATAGTATAAATAAATACAAATTAATTTCATTAAAAATAAAATTATTAAAATAAATTTTTATTAGTGACAAGAAAGTAGAATTTTTATTTCATTAATTCCTTACTTTTAATTCATTTTTACAAATGTTATTGTATTTTATAATCAATTTGCCTCGCTATTCCACCAGCAAAAATCTTACGGAATCGAACCTTATTAAATTAATTTATTCACGATATATTGATAATTAAGTTCTGAAAATATTGAAGTGCTATATTTTCATCAAGAGTGCAAAACTGTACAAAATTTCAAAACTCTAAAACATCAGAAAGAGGGAGAAAAATCAACTAAAAATACCTCATTAATATACAAACATATAAGCAAATCGTGCTTACATGTAAGCGAGTAAAAATATTTAGTAAATTAAAAAAAATTAACTAAATATAAATTTTATATAAATAGTTCGAAAATTCATTGAATTAATGACAAATTTTTTAATAATCAAAACCGATTAATGTCATCTTTATTCTGTGTAATGAATGTGTCTTGTAGCTGCCAACAAGTATAAACGCGTCAATTTTCAGCACACTCTCTAAAAGAAACATTGAATTGCTGTCATACTTTGAAATTTGGTTGAAATTCATAGTCTTCGAAAGAGGAGTGTCATCTCTTATTGTTTCGAACCAAGCGTTTTTCTCTTTCAATTTGCCCTCTGTAAAGCCAATAATCACATTTGTGGGAAAAAAGACTTCGCTGAAGATGAAATTGCATTTCACAGAAAGTTCAAATTCTGAAAAAATAGCACTGTGTAAATTTGATTTCATTTGTGCGTCATTTTGTTCGTTACAAGTGACAAATAAAATCGAAAGGTATAACAAAGAAATTACATCCCTACTTCAATGAAATATTATCCAACTCTATCTCGACTTTGAGAAAATCAACCGTATTCTCATTGATAGTCTGTTATCGTCAGGGATAAAAGGCGTTTGAAATCCTCTTTTCGCAAATTTATGTCCTTTATTCATTACCTCTATTGAAAAGAAAAGTCGACCTGTTTCTGTGGGGAGGCAGCATCTGTTCGATCTCCCAGGCACCAATCGATATTTGTATTCTATGTCCGGCCTCATTTCATCCTCCTCACCCATGCACGATGGATCATTGTTGCTTTAAAAGATGCAGTAACTCGAAATTTAGAGAGAAAATGACGGTAGATTTCTCTTCAATTTGCAAAAATTAATCGGCAATCATTAACTCTTTTGAATGTTTAGTAGATATCTGTTTCATTTATTCTTGGGCGGTGGAACTGATTGATTTGATTTTTGCAGGTGGGTAGAGGAAAGCATGACCTCTAAGAGACAGGTGTCCTGTCTGGCGGTGCACACTTGGGGTCTCCTGAGTAAGGAATCCCCGCTACAGCGCTCTTGCCACGTGTCGCGGGGGCGCCTCTACAGCATCTGCCTCCTGGCCTTCCTCACGTCTTTCTTCCTCGCTCTGCACCTAGTCTTCCTCGGATACCCACGGACACCCTTGCTCTGCCTGGACTCGTACAAAGGGAGCGCTTACAGTGCGGACGGTAAGTAAACAGTCAAACTGATATACAGGGTGATTATAATTAAAGTTACGATTTCAAAAATCAATCATTTTAAAACTACTGGTTAGAATAACTTGATATTTTAGCAGAACAATCGTAAATCGACGGAATTTTGTTTGGAGAAGGAAAAAATAGTTCCAAAATGTGTCGATGTGTCAGGGGAAAGACCAAAAATGAATTCTTTAAATACAGAAATATTGTTAGCTAAAAGGAAACAATAGAGTTCAGGGTTTTACTAAAAATTTGTTAGCGATAAGACAAGAATACATGTTTGTAGCGACAACAATGATAATGACAAAAAAAAATCATGGAACAAGCACTTTACTGATGAGTGGTTAAGGCATAAGTTCTTCGATATGCCCTCCGCCTTGTTCCGCTACTAATTGGAAGTACAACAGATAGGAGGGTATATAATGGATGTGATGCGTGATGCTTGCCTTCAAGTCTGCTAGATTCTCATTCCGCCCGCTGTAAATAACATTCTTCAGGTATCCCCAAATTCAGACGGGAGGGATCACATGGGTTGAAGTAGGGGACGGTTGGGAAATGGCGGCTTATGATCCTATCATCTCCAAAATGAGCACTCAGCAGCTGCTTCACAGGAATAGCAATATGAAGTGCCTGAAAGACTTGGTTAAGCAAAAGGGCTTCATACCGCTTACCAATAACGGTGCAGGTAACGGGATCCGCAGGTGTGATCTCCTCGAAGAAAAATGGACCGACGATAAACGCTGTCGTTATTCCGCACCACACAGTGACCTTTTCAAACTGAAGAGGTAATGGCTGTAGCTGGAACGGATTCTCGGTCGCCCATATCCTGCAATTTTGCGTATTTACAGAACCATGAAAATGAAAGTGGGCTTCGTCAGACCACAGAATGTTCCATGACCATCCGTTGCTCACATCCATCCGGGCAAGAAATCGTAGTGCAAAAGATTCGTGTGCTTCAAGGTCAGCAGGTAGCAACTGCTACACATGAATTATCTTGTACGAATAACAGCGCAAGATGTTCCGTAAAATTTTACGTACCGTGCTGATTGGCATATTCAACATTCGGGTAACTCCCAGTGCGCTGTTGATTCCAGCATCACTGTTAGTCTGTTCTTGTAATGCTGTAGTCACATCTTCTACTGCTGCAGCTGAAACTGGTTTCCTTCCTCTCCCCCGTTTCACGTCAGTAACCGATCTCTTCGAATTTAGCAATCATTTTACTTAGACTATTTGTGGTTATTAGACCCGATTTTATGTATTTTAATGTCCGACACTTCTCAGTAGCTGCAAGTGCACATTCATCGTTCTTATAAAAAAGCTTCAAGAGCAGAGCGCGATCCTTCATAATCAGAGTCATAATGAAGCATTCAGGAAAAGAGCTGGTGCTCTGCATTTTTATAGTCTGCGGTGCGCATGTTACATAATGCGCATAATGCGAACAGTTATCAGCGCATTTTGGAACTTTTTTCCCAAACAAAAGTCCATTCCCTCACGATTGTCCGGCAAAAATATTAAGTCATTCAGATCAGTAGTTTTAAAATGATCAATTTTTGAAATCGTAACTTTAATTATAATCACCCTGTACTTCCATTCGCCATGCGTTTGGAAATGTTTGATATGGGTAGTAAAATTTCAAATATTTGTTCATTTATTCGAGCTGACGCATACTGAAGTATCTGATTTCAAATTTTTCTAGTTAAAAGTCTTAAATTTTGGATCGTTACCAAAAGTGAAGTCGTAAATACTACCTTCTTCCAGATATTTCCAAAATTAAAAACACACTTTTATTGCATTAATGTAGTTTTTTTTTTTTGTGCAAAAAATGTTTTATTTTTCAAATAAATAATTTTACCTTCAATTGTATTCCATTTTGAAGATAAATTGATAGTATTTATTTAAATATCCTTAAATTTCTATTTGCCTTAACACACAGAGAAAAATGTAAAGGACAAAAGAGCTTTCATTTTACAAAATAATTAAAATTCTTACAATGATGAATTGGAACAATCTTGCAAATTGAAGATTTGTGTTATAATTTATTCGTAAAAATATAATTAATAATTGAAACAGTCGGTGCCTTAACTGGTTTCCAATCCTTTCATGTACGTAAAATTTTATTATATTCTCAGCATGATATTTTCTGTTGAAAATCGAAATAGTCTTATTTAAGAACTAGCCGCCTTTGGCGACCAGTCGGTTCGCCAGTATTACCGCTCGCAACAATTTTCAATTAAATATTTTAAGTAACTGGTCTCTTAAAGGATTCTCAAACAAAACATTTTTAATATTCAAATTTTGATAGTCATACCAAGCTTATACTGTTTAGATCGTTTCATTCAATTTACTATATATATTTTGATAATTTTTTGTCATTTCCGGTAAAACTTCAACTTTAATTTAAAGTGGAAATGATGAAATTGCAATTAATATAAAGATATTTTTTAATAAAACCAAGAGTTTTATTTATCATCTTTATTGTTATTTATTCATTATTATTATTATTGAATATGAGTATTGAAAACAGAATCGTTCGGTATTTAAGTCTTATGTGAACTACAAAATATTTTTCATAATTTATGTAATATCTCAAAAAATAATTGAACAAAAATTTCTGAGATTCAGCATAAAATACTGTTTTAGTTTTGCTTTCAAAAGGATTGAAATGAAATCAATAATAATATTTTGTTCTTGCCTATAAATATATTTCAAAAATTATGAAGTCTAAATTTAATACAGTAAGGTATCATATTCTGTGAAATATTCTGAACACACCAAATTTTAAATAAATGAATGAATGTTTCTGTTTTCCACGATCAACTAAGACTTATTTATGAAGTTTTAAATGTTAAAAATTTAGAAAAACTCAACATTTTCATAATCTTAGGCCAATTAATCTTGAGAAACCTGTGCGCTGATTTGAGTATTTTCTTTGAAGCGATCGATGGAAAATCTAAAATTATCCTTTTTTTATTGAATAGTGATATTCAAATTTTCATAAATCAGTCAGTTTAAGTGATTGGAAATTAACTCTTAAAAGTCAGTGATTTAGTTAACTGGAAATTAACTCTATGACCACCATAAAATCTGTGCTTTCTCTTGTGGTGTATGCATTCTCCTTAATATCCGCTCGAATAAAACATCACATACAAAAGTACTACATAGAACAAACACATCAAAAGTAAACATAACATTTCAATAGTTGCCAAAAACAAAAGAGAGAAAAATGCAATTAATAAGCAGACGATATTTAGAAAAGTACAGATATTTAGACTGGAAAATGAAATTATCTAAAATTAACCACACGCGCAGACGATATTTACAAAAGTAAAAATATTCAAACCAGAAAAGGAAAATATATGAATTATTCCATCAATAAATGCCATAAGTTTGTTTATATCTTCATTATTTTATGAGTCATTAAACATCAAAATGGGTCCGGGACTAAATAAACACCCTGTATAGAGAGTGTAAAAGATCATGAAATAATTTTTCTTGAATTTATTTTTTAGAAAAAATAATATTTCATATTTGTTTCATTGCCTACAAACACGTGCCGAAAATTATATTTTTACAGATTTCATTTGCAAAAAGATTTAATTTATTTTTAATTGGAGCTTTAATCAATGTGATGGCAACACTTTGAAAAAAGCTTATTTTTTCCCATGAATGCGAAACGTGCTTAATTTCAATTTTTATTTTTGACGAAAAAAATTATTGAAAAACATAGTTAAAATATTTATTTAAAAATTCATTAAAAATAGAAATTTAATTTTAAGATTAAAACATTTGTATCATTTAAAAGATAAATTTTTGATCTTTAACTTCATGTAAAAATCTTTTTTTTGCGGTAATATTTTCGGAAGTTATAGCCGAAACACAAAAGTTCGCTTAATTTTTAAATAAATAAAATTCTAATTAAAATAACCCCCAGGTGCACATTCCCGGCCTCACGTGCCAAATTTGGTAGCTGTAGATTGAATGGTCTGGCCTGTAGAGCGCCAACACACACATTATTATAAGTATAGATATAGATATAGATAATATTTTATACATCAGTTTAGGAACGTATTCTATTTATTTAGAGAACTATGCTGCTTCTATTCTTAACAATGAAGCGAAGATGTCTCAATTAGACATCTGTCGATATATTTTTAATACATTGCGATGCAGAAATTTAGACAATGACGACACAAAAGCCTTTAACATATTCAAAAACTCTATTAAAATGTTTAATAGTTTAAAGTTAAGAATTAAAAGTTACAGATTAAATGGATTGCCAATGACTGAAAACCAGCGAATTTATGATTCCAAAATGCATCCTCTGCCATAAGCAAAAATTCAACGGAAAATAATTTTTATCCACCGAATAAGAAACTCTTTCAAAATAAGAAAAAAGAAGGTCAGATTTATCATTTTGGGAAATTTTAAATTCCTATGACACTAAGAACTACATTTTTCAATCAAAGAAAATCTTTATCTGCAATTTTTACAAAACTTCGTTTTTCATAAAAATTCTCTCCATTAACCAAATGTCTGTAAACCGAATAGAGATAATTGCCTCAAAGTCACAGTATGGTTTCAAATTATGAAATGAGGCAAAATTTTTGCATTTGTGAAGTACTTTTTGATTTATAGCTGCTTATAACAAACTGAGTTTTAAATGAATAGGAAAAAATGTATACTAGCACGCATTTTCCCCTTTGCTTTACTTTCATTTCAAATCTCTCTTAAGATTTCATGTCACCTCATAGATCATTATTGTCTATAACTTGTGTGCAAAGAAAATTACGATTGCAATATGGCTTGGCGTGTTAACAGTTTGAGTCAAATTTCCTTTCTACAGATTTTCATGCTTATCAAAAAAATATTTAGAAAAAACATGATCATTTTCATGTTTATAAATGAAAATGCATCTAAAAATAATAAAAAAGTTATTAAAAAACCAATTTTTCCAAAATTTAGTTCCGAATATTATCTGTCACCTTAAGATATCTATTGAGAATGTTATAGTACAAAATCGAGCCCCAAATCAAGTAAGATTCAATTTCTCCTACGGAAATTCCTATTTATGAGCTAATCAACAATAGTGGATAGGTTTTTTAAAATCTTGCATACTTTCATTTCATTTCCTATGTGTCCAAACTTTTGAGACATTCCAAATGTTCAAGTCATTATTGTATATGTAGCATATTACACCGATATTTGGAAACTTTTGCATCCCATTGTAATAGATAGTTGAGGAAAATTTTCAAATAAGAATACTCTAGACATGCAGATGATATTAGAATATACTGTATGTATTGTTATGATACGTACTTTCTTTAGAGGTAAAAAAATATGCTCTATATCCAAAACACAAAGCCATCATTTCACAGAAGATGTGTAAGGATAGTCTGAAGAACATTTGCTGAAATTCTTTTTCTAATCAAATACCCGAAATAAGAAAAATAATAGCACTTAAGGAGGAAAATGAAATGAGGAGTGAAAATGTTTCATATCAAATAATAAAAGAAAGACTTTTCATGCATCCAAATATAAAATGATATTACTTAAATGAATGAAAAAGCAGCATTTGATAATGAGACATTTTTTTTCTATTCACTCAAATATATCAGTGTCGAAAATAAAGTGATTCTGAAAGAAGAGCGTTTCTTAAGAGTTTCTCGGAAGGAGAAATCACGAAGAAAAGGAAACAGGAGATAACAAAAAGCAAACATTGACGAAATGGTTTCATTTAAGGTAATTTGTAAGCACATATTTCTATTTCATTTAACTTGTTCATTTATATTTGCTTTGGAATTTTATAATAGATTTGACACTCATTTTCGAAAATGTCTGCTTTTTGGAATTTTGTGTAATTGGGGGTTTTCAATATTTTTATATTTTCCTAACTTAATTATAGACAATCTATTAATTTAATTAAATTTGGATACTTTTTGTGAATTTGTAAAGTCGCCGATCTGTAGATTATGCCATATTTAGGATAATGTATTATAAGCTAAACAATAAGAGTGAAAAACAATCATAATAATAAAACTCTATTTTTATCACACTAAGTATTTAAAAGACTACTTTTTAAATTAAATTTGCTTATTGCATTAATAATAAAGTTAGTTTAATCATTTTCAGAAACCCTACACAATTTCATCATTAACTTAAGTTCCATCCATAAGATTGCCCTAATGTTTAATCCTGTAAACATCACCATGCATCCAAATCACATTGATGAAAAGGAACTCAATATCTATTTAATCTGAAAGTAAGATGAATATTTTGCTCTACTATTGTTTCAATATAAATAAAGAATTACTGATGGTTAGCAAACAAAAAATTCAAGAGGAAGTTCAAAAATAATTCAGGAAAATAAAGAAGTAATTCGAAGTGAAATCAATATGTTAAAAAAATTAGGTTAATTCTTGTATAAAAAAATTATTAAATGAGTTGTTTACTGAGACAAGTATGTCTATGTGTACACACAACTAGTATTGATTGATGTTATTTTATTGATCAGTAATGGTGGCCCAATTACTAATTTCTGAAACGTTGGAGATAGGCATAAACTTTCAATTGCAAAAATGTTTTGAATACCGTAAGAAATTGTATTTTATACCATTTCAATCAATAAATGTACTGATGAAAAAAATTACGAGATCCGAATTTTTAAATGATTCATCGGTTTCATTAATATATATTCAGTAAAATATCTTTGGTATTTTAACTTTTAACAAAAAAAAAAAAAAAAAAAAAGGTTCAATTTTTCTGTAATCAAAACCGAAAAAGTTTTTTTTCTTCTTTATTTTAGGCCAGGGGTCGCGAGTTGCGGTTCTTTTAATGCAAAGATGCGGCTCTCCAGTTCCATACGAAAAATGAATAATTTATTATCAAAACCCTTAAAAAATAAGAAATATATTTTTAAGTACCTAATCACTCAACAGCTTCTATTAACATAATCGTTAATTACAAATAGCTACTCTTAACATGACCGTAATGAGATAAATTTGAACTATTGTTTTGTTCTTAGAGATGAGACACCGTGACCATGTTTATCTTTCAGCCAATTGCATTTCATATCTGTCTGTTGTTAAAGGCATGGAGAGCGATAAATTACGTCATTTTAAAAATCTGGAGCAATATCACAATGAGATCAATGCAACTATTGACACGACTTACTTCAGCATAACATTAAAATACAAGGAGTATCGATTCGCTGAGAGATTCGAGCAATTCAAAACAAACAAAAGTTCGTAGTAAATCCTCTCAACACAAATACAAATGAGATCAGCATTGAGCCATTTGGAATGGATGCTGGATCGCTTCAAATGCAATTGCTGGATTTGAAAATCAAAGACTTGTGGAGTGGCAAGTTCACAGAACTCAAGAGGAAGTTGGAAGAGATGGAGGTCCAGAAATGCATGCAGTTTGCGCAGAACAAGTGGACAGCTCTAAAAGAAATTCCGCGTTGAGGCCCTCACATTCGACGCATAAAATAGTCTTCCAGAAGGCCACAGTGAGATGAAGAAGTTGTCATATAGAATGCTGACGATATTTGGATTGACATATTCGTGTGAGCAAGCTTTCTAATGTATGAATATAATAAAAAGTAAATTTAGAAGTCAACTAACAAATAAAAATCGAGAATCGTGCTTGAAACTTAAAACAACAACGTTTAATAACGTGAATTGTAAATATATATCAAATTTTAGATCAATTTACTCATTGACTATTCATGTGCTTGATAAGCATACAAAATCAAAATTTATTAGAGGGTTTTGGCATCAAAATTGTCGTTCGGCACCAAAGTTTCGAATCAACAGGATGATGTTCCAAATTTACTCTCGTTGTATAGCAATGCTTTTTTTTTCAGGAAGGGGACCGAATCTCTTCAAGAGGGAAATGAAAGCCCATTACTTTGACAATTTCTATAATTAATTTTAATAACCATTGAATTGAACATTAACCATTTTTTAAGTAAAATAAAGCCCTCAGAAAACAAAAATAGTTTCTTTAAATTGCATCTACCAACAATGATTGGCTTACAATTTCAAACAAAGTATTATACAAATATTACTATTTATTGGAAATGTTTGCCAAGCTCTCTAACTACTCTTTCAAGTTTGTTGGTGGGAGTTATGGTACAAAAAAAATTTAAAAGATGCTGAAAGGATAAATTTGTTTTCTTTCATGCCTTTTTCACCTGTTTGTATTTCAACACGTCGTTATAAATCCCTGATCAACATTAACAAAAATCTATTGGAATAATTTGATCAGAAATGCGTTAACTTTTAGATGGAAGAAATTTCAACATCTACTATAAAATGGGTATTATAAGAAGAAAAATTCCCCTCACCCAGATGAGAAGCTTCCGTATGATGGTTGATTATCGTCACTAAGGTGGGTACATAAATAGTGTGAGGCTAGTTACCCCTTACCAATGACATGCCTCCTAGGGTAGGAGTTGTATCCTGGCCGATGAGGGCTCTTCGGACTCCATCTTAATTCCCACCAATACTGTTGCGTCATTCAGATTCATCCGTATGCCTCAGGGCGGGTCAATTTGATTCATCCGTATGCCTCAGGGCGGGTCAATTTGAAATTCCTCAGTGAAGTTTTCCTGAAAAGTGTGTTGTCCTCTTAGATCCTCTTAGAGCAACAAACATCAAATGAGTGCCTCGAATTGTCCATTCTTTCTTCTAAGCCATATACATGACAGTACGGAAGGAGGAGAAAGGGAAATCTAATCAGAAGAAACATTACTACTGTAACCAACAGGTTGGTCATCCAGGGGTATGCTTGAGACCTGATGCCATACTGAGCTGCCTTCAGAATCTGTTAAAGGATTATGGAAGCGATTCAAATTGATTTGTAAGCCCATCAAAAATTCATACAGACGAGGAATAACAATCAACTACAGAATACAATCAATACAGAAGTATTATTAAAATAGCCAATGACAACATGGAAAATTTTTCGAAATATAAGCATAAAATTTATAATCTAAAAAAAACATTTCGATAATCACTACCGATTCTGCTTTTTAAAGATTAAAGCAATAAAAAAATATATTGATCATTAGTTAACTAACCCCTTTCTAATTTTTTTCACTCTGTTTATTCAAATTGTTCATGAAGTGCAATTATTAAAATGATTTATAAATATTCATTCCCCCCCCCCCTTTCAATTTTTTTTTACTAATTGTCACCAAATGACTTAGTTAATCAATTTTAAGTGACTGTTTCAAGTAAATATTCATATTAATGGTAAAATTCAATGATATAAACAGAAATAAAAAAAGAAAGGAAATTCTCCATTTCTGGCATATCTATATCAATACAAATTTATGGTACAGAATTTAACAATAAAATTTATTTATTTCAAGCTAGCTTTAACAGCTTGTAAGCAAACCTGATTTCATAAGTTTAGGTTATAATACAAATATTTGGCTCAAAATTATACCAACACTTCTGGTAATTTTGGCTCCCCCCCCCAAAAAAAAAAATACAATAGTTTTTAATGATATTTACTTGAAGTATTGCTATAATTTTTTAAATTATAATACAACATTTTTATCTGCAATATTGGAATAACTTATTTAAGCAATTTTCATTAAGAAAAGAACTTTTTCCCTTCAAACGCCAGTAGCGAATCATATAAAAAGTTCTCGTAATTTTGTAGAAATTTATAAAATAATGCTTCTCTTTTGGTATTTGCTCTAAATGTGTCCGATCTTATTGGGAAAAATGAAGTATTATTTTATTTGAAGTACTTAGCTTGACTACTTCATATCTGTAAAACTTGTCATTTCGTAATCTATTCTTCACTCACTCCTGATGTTTTGTACATCAGATGTAGTCTCAATTACAATATATTATTCGAACATTTTTAGAACTTAATTAGTAATTAATAGATTATTTCAAGCAAATTTTCATTCAATACAAAAGTTCAAATTGAAAACTAGTTTTCTCAGTTTCTTTTTTAGTGGTAACATCTGATAACGAAACTGAAAAAATTGTTTCCAAAATATTTATTGTAAGGGACTCCTACACGTAATTATAGTAAGGGATTATAAATGAAAGACTGAAAAGTAGAAAGTAAATAATAATAAAATATTCTATTTTATAGCACACCAATGCTAATAAAAATTCATTGTTTCCTGTGTTTTAGAGGAGGTCGTGGAAAGCATGAGAGATCGGGTTCGATTCCCTCGCACCAAGCGACGCCTTCCGCAGTGCATTATTATCGGCGTCCGAAAGTGTGGGACTCGAGCGCTCTTGGAATTCCTTAATTTGCATCCATCCATTCAGAAAGCATCGGACGAGGTAAGCAATATTTTTCAATGAGCTCATTTTTTAAAGAAATTATGACAAGGTGTGATAAAAAAAAATATGTAATTTCAATTGCAAATCATTTTATTTTCTGAAAGCCTATATAAGATCTATACTTGAGAGCTTTTATATGATATGCGCATTTTAAATTTTTTTTTTATCTAAAATGTGGCTAAATGACTAGGAACCGAAGGTTCTAACTGAAGGATATTTTAATTACTATTCGCTTGTATTAATTATTTTTATTATATATTTTAATTATTTTCTTCGACTCCCACCATCTTGCCATTGATTCGTTGATTCCGTGTAGGGTGAGAGGAGATGGTTTCTCTCTAGATTTTCAGTGAGTCGAAAATACGAGAGTCACATTTTACTTCTGAACAAACCATTTCTATCTGGCTCCTAGTGCCATAAAAACCACAATTCTTTTGTCTACGTCTACGCAATCAAATGAGAAGATATCTGGACTGCACCAATTATGTTCTGTCCCTTTTCTCAACGCTTGTTTCTGCGGCTAACAATTCTGCCTCAACGCTTGTTTCTACGGCTATTGTATTCTCTGTAGCGTGTTACAGTAACATCCGCAACACACTGCTCAGTGTTCACTCTTTCTCCCTGCCCGATTTAATCAATGAATTGTTTTTTCCTCGAAAAAGAAACTGAGCATCACATTTCTGGCCTAATTATTTGTTTTTGACCTTGGGGGATAGGGAAGGGATCACTGCACACTCTATCTGCAAATACATTAATCCATTACAGATCCAATCCAATTAAAATAACACCGTTACATCAAAAATATCTATTTGATTTAAGCACACCTTATATTTTGCAAATTCTCAAAAGTTCATCAAGTTTCACAGGTAAAATGTACAATCTGTTACGGATTTTTTCCCTCGCATTTTGTAACAAATGGGAAACCACACTTTCAAAAGCTGCACTATTTCTTCTTTACTAATTAAACATGTATGGAATTTTCAGACTTTTTAATTATTTCAATGATTATTAGTAATGTTAATGTTTTAGAAAGCTTATCTAGAGATCAGTAATTGATCAATACTCCAATACTTTTACACTGTATCTTTTCCTAAAACTTCTGAACCCAAATTTTATCCTTTTTCAGAACTGTAATAATTTTAAAGCCAGATTGCAATTTATAATTTTAACATTCTATGAAATTCTATCTCAATCAATAAGATGCCTCAGGAGATAAGTTTTCAGATTAAACAACAGAAAGTTTACATATCAACTTTGTGATTAGTCCTCCTCTCCAACAAAATAAAATCAAGAATATTATGAAATATATCTGATCATTATACGAAAATGTATTAATTTCTCGTAATTACCTTCTACTAACATTACATAATAATTTGTAATGTGATTATCAATGAAGGAAAAATAAATCTTGATATACAAAGTATGGATAGATAAATACAGAAATACTAAAATGGTACAAATATCATCTAAAATTAATGGCATCACTTGTGTATGAATTCCGGAATTCGGGAACCAGATAATTGGGTATGGCGGTTTCGAATACTGGCTTCCCCGCTCGCCTGATCTGACTCCATTGGACTTTTCCTGTGGAGATACCTGAAACAATAGGTGTATGCGATACCTCCACAAACATTGTAAAAACTTAAATGGCGCATTACAGACGCTTGTGTCAATGCGTCACTCTCTATACTTCAACGTGTGCAATATGAAATTCAAACGAGGATCCAAATGTGTATTGCAGCTGACGGTGAGAATTTTGAACATTTCAAATAAAAGTATATTGTTATACCCGTTCCCCCCCCCCCTCAGATCGTTTTGTCACTTCACAATGTAAAAAATCACAATTTTTTTTTTAAATGAGCGTTTTAAAAATTTTATTCTACGCATTAATGTCCACAAACTGTTATTTCATGCTCGATGATGCTCTGCATCTTTGTGAGTCACCCATTTGATTCTAATTTCGAGATAAGAATGCCATCTCCACATTTTCCACCAGGTGGCGCCATAATTCGGTAGCGCATGTCTACTTTATTATACCTAGACACCGCTTTTATGAATATAGCAACAGCCGTTCCGAAATTGAGAAGGTGGCATGGGACTTTAGTGGGCATACTGTATACATATGTTCATACCACGACTGTTCGTGCATCATTCTACTGGGGTGCAGCATCTTAGACTGCATAATGAAGATTTCTACATTGAATGAACTTGAATAATGCTCTTTTAAAACATTTTCAATATTTATTAGTTAGTAAAAATTATTATTTTTAGATTTTTAAGAAGACTATTTTTAATAAAGTATTTTAATTTAGAATTTACTAGTTCCTTCAAATTTGAATTCATTTTAAAATGCATTTTTTCTGCGTCCCGTATGATTACAAAGAAAATGAAGGGGGAGAACGGCAGACTGAAAGAAATGTATATATAAGGATTGAAATAGTATTGAATATTATTAACGATGATTAATGTAACTGAAATTTATTTTTCTGGTATTTCGAGCGAAAATACGAAATAACAGATATAAATAGAGTTTTAGAATGGAATCTATCTCTTCCTTAAGATTCGTATAATTATCAAATTGCACACGAATTATTAGAATACCTTTTGAAGATATTCTATTCAAAATTTGATATAAGAGACTTCCTAAGGAGTTCATTTCTTAATTATCCTCCTTATATACAATGCCGGAAGATATAATCTTTCAAGTTCTCAAAATCTCGAGACTGGACAATTTTGCAATGACAAAATTTTTTCTTTCTAGAGAATTCGAGAAAGAAAGAAAAAATATTTATTAACATAGGGTATACACTACGGTGTTACTATGGTAGTATGGTTACTACGGTGTTTTCGCCGTGAATGCACTTAATGAGGCTCTTTAAAAACTGTTATTCTTGCAAAGTTCCTACATTTTATTTTCAGTAGGCAAGATGGCACTAGAAGCGTGACTTTTCCCCTCTTAGTTCACAGCCTTATATCACACAAACTAATGGTGGCATTAGATGTTTTGAAAGCCCGTCCTTTCAGATTTTTTAACATTTATAAATAAAAATAGTCAAAAATCATTTCAATACAATAATAATAATAATAGTCATTTAAATTGATCTGCACATATTTTAACTGATTTTTTTATTTAGCATTAACTGTTTCTTTATTTTCATTTCTCATTATTCCCGAATTTCAACTTTCTTTCCACATTGGAAAATCATTTAAAATCCAGTGGGTAGCATCACAAAATATTTTTTTATTTAATAGATTTATTGAGAAAAAAAATCTAAAACAAGCTTATACATGCGCATCCTCAACAGTTGAAAATTGGGAGCACAATACTCGGATAGAAATAAAGCTTTTGTGAAAAGACTGCGGATAAGGAAAAGGTTCTTTCAGATGAACATCAAAGCATTCTAAAAATTTAGAATGATGATTGATTGAAATATTACATTCAAAACCAAATCAATAGGTAATTAGATTTATTCATTGCAAAATATTAGGCTGCTCCTACTTTATATGTCCTCAAAATAGCTTACAGGCGATGGAAAAAATTATAGAAATCTTATTCAAATTCTGCAGTTCTGTTTGCAAATACTATAATGTATAAAGAAAGGCAATTTATTAATTATTCCTTGCTAATTAAATCATTCATTTTATATTTATTGTTGCAATTACTATGAAATGTAAATATTGTAAATATTTTTGAGCATTTCTTTTATCTGCCTCCGAGTTGCAGCTCGCAGTATGTAACTTAATTTTGAATACAAAAATATTAATATTTCACGGAAAAAATTAGTCTTTGATGATTCTTGAAAATCATTGTATTATCAGCAATTTTTTCAAGCGGCTGTAAGATTTAAAATTCGTTTTGTGCAAATGATATTCTCACTTTACTTAAAAATATATGTTTCGGATAATAAAAGAATTTTTTGTGTAATAATATTTCGTATAAATAAATTACTAACATCTATACTTATATAAAGCTCAATGTGTGTGTGTGTGTGTGTGTGTGTGTTGGCGCTCTACAAACCAGACCGTTTGACCTACAGCTATCAAATTTGGTACATGTATACCTTGGAGGTCAGGAATGTGCACCTGGGGTTCCCTTTTTGAATTTTTAATTAGAATTTTATTTATTTAAAAATTAACTAACTTTCTCACCAAAAAAATTTTCTCATTTTTCCCATCGCCAAATCAGTAATACTTCAGTTTTTTTCCCACACTGATGAGGTTAGGCTTAAGATTTTTCGGCCGATTATTTCAAACGATTCTGTTTATTTTCTTAATGTTTGATGCATTTAAAATTAAACATTGTTAATGAATCGATCTTTCAGATTCATTCTGAAGTACTTTTGAATTAAAATAACGCAGAATAAAGGAAATTAATTTCTAATCTGCATAGCGTTACCTCAACTGGCGTAGAAAAATTCACGCATTTACGTTACCGTAACTTGCGTTGAAAATTCACGCATGCACATTGTGTTCTGATTGTTGTGACCACAGAGAAAGATATTCAGAGGTCTCACTTCGAAGTTTGGTCTTTGTACGGGAACTAAACGAAAGCAGCGAATTTCGAAAGCGAAACAGGAACTCGCCGCCATTATGAGTGTGTTGCTTGTTAAAAATCAAATGCGATTTTATTTTTTGGCGAAGCGCTGAAATTTTATCAAGTGAATTGAATGTTGGGAATAATATATTCCCATCATATGACATTTACGCAGCTTATACAACAACAACTAATCTGTAGCCTTCGTAAGGATTGAATCAATTCAAATCAGCCTTACCATCATATATTATAAAATACAGAAGTAAACACTACATGCATAACAAAATTTTGCTATAAAACATCCAGCTGCATAACAAAATTCCATTGAACTGTGTTATGTAGAATATATTAGAATACTATAACATAACGATTCAAGTATGTGCCCTAATCATTAGAATACATATCATAATATAATATATTAACCACAAACAAACCAGTAACTAAATTACGCGAGAAAAACAAAAACTAACAGAATTAGAGAAATATCATGACAAGAAAATATCCCCTTACATCATAATTTTTTAAATATGATTATTTTTAATATTATTACAAATAGCTTGTTATATCTCAAAAAGGATCTTGAAGAGAAAGTTTTATTTTTAATGTTCTCAGTCTCTATACAAGCCTTATTAAGATCTACCGAGCGAGGTAATAAGTTATTGCTGTATAGTACAAGGGCCAAGATAGGCCCTTAATCAATGCGTGAAGATGATCGATGTGCTTATGATTTTAGAAAAACAAATAATGAAATGGTGCTGGGTAACGACTTCGATCACCTCCATAAAGCCGATTTCAGCCAGAAATGAGAATCAGTAGGATCGCCCAATAATTGAAGCAAATGAGGATGGGCTTACAATTTTTAAAGCTTTCATCTCTGTTAAAATAGGATGAACTTACGTAAATGTTGTTGGGTAAATGCTGATGAGTAGGAAACTTACTATCAAAATAACCTATTTTGAAACCAACGATGGAGGGTTGAATAAAATGGAGCTTACTACTTATTTGTTCGTCTCAGATTTCTAGCCAGAATTTCTCATTTCCAAATATCATCAATGCAGAACATGTGGTCCTAGAATTCTATTGGCCAGCTTTGTCTCCAATCATTCCGAAATCCAGCAAATGAAAATATTCGAACTTTGGTACAAGAGTTTTAATTTCAAGCTATAGAGTTTATACATAAGTGGATGGAAATGCCTCAAAGCAATTCCATGAATTTGTATACACTGACTATTATTTTCATTATAGGAGTTGGTCTTGCTTAAAATCATAAATCTACAAAATAAAAAAAAAGTTCGGATTTTATCAAATGATTCAAAACGACAGCAGAAGTCATTTGATTCCGTGTCTTTGGAACACTCTTGATAATCATTGTAAATAAATCAAATGGAAAGTTTCTTGTTTGGATAATTCTGTTACTGTACAAATGTTAAAATCGCTCCATGGAAGATAATTTCCTATTGTTTTTATCCTATGTCCTTACGATGGGATCTAAGACGGTTTGTTTGCACCCAAATTGAAATGGAGTATTATGGGGGCTTGCGATTACATTTGACTCATACATTGTTTTTCGCATCTGAGTTTCAGTGAAAGTTCGTTAGCGATTGAAATACAGATGCATGCAGAAATAACCTAATGATGTATACTATCAGCCCTATAAACTACACTCCAGTCACCAAGCTTTATAAGAATCAAGGATTTCTAAATTTTTGGTTTTATTAGAGATGACTTTTCAAAGATCCGAAACTTTTCTTCTAGTATCATACAGTCAATTCATCATCTGCAAAAGTGCAAATATTTAGTTTGATCAATAAGGAAAACAAATCCGTTTGTGTTTGCCACCGCATTTTGAAATTGTCTTTCTATAAATTGATTTCAGCACTTGCTCAATAGATCTGGAAGTTATCAATAGAAAGCGAACTAATGTATGGAAGGGGACAATTGTTTGATCATTTCATTAATTGTAATTAATAAATAAAACCACCAGCAAAACACTTCCTTGGGACCCACTCTCGTATTGATAAATCTCCTCTGATAAACATCATCCATTCGAACTCCCTTGTCGAAAGAAAAATTTTAGTAAAAATAGGGAGTTGCAATGTAATCCTACATTTTAAACATAATTTAAAATACCATGCCTCCATTCTCCATCATAGGCATTGTCCGTGTCAAAAGCATACCTCGAAACTAAATATTTCTTCGTCACAAAAGATCATGAATCACCTTTTCCAATTGCAAAAGGTTGCCTTGGGTATTATGGCCGTACCTAAAACTATTTTCAAAAGGATATTCTTTTCTAAAATGTATACCAAACGTTTATTTACCATTTTTTCTATGATTCTGCATAAGCAACTACACTCATGTCCATAAATTAAGGATAATTCAGAGTCACTCGGAAATCACAAATACATATATCACTCGTAAAATGACTACACACATCTTCAAAAATCGTATGCAAATTGTAGAAAGCCACCATATGACAACGATAGTACGTCACAAGGACAAGAGTGTAGGAGAGTGATGTATAAGGAATACAGGCAAGGAATACAGTAAAATTGTTCGCAAACTCTTTATAAGTCTTTCGTTGCAAAAACCGCATTGTTATGACAGAAAAAACACATTTGGATGATTTTTTACTTGATAGAATTATCGGCCTTCTGGAATGTGGGCGTACCCACCTGGAATTATACGAGTAACTTGGAATCACCCAGAGTGTCCTCTTCATGGTTTGGTAACGATTCCAAGATGATGGTAATGTAAGAAGTTACATTACCATCGCCGCTTAATTAGTCTGCATATTGTCTTTGTTTAACATGCTATAGTTTTCGATTTTGATTTTAACAGGAATTAAATAGGTTTCCTGGAGTTCAAAATAAATTGGTTGATATTTATTTACAATACTTTTGATATTCATGCCATATTATTACAATATATACAATATTTTTCTAATAATATTATATGCAATATTTTTGATATCCATGGAAAGAGATTAAAGGTCAAAAATATTTTTCAAAAACGAAGGAGCAAGAATGCAAGGATCCTCAGAGACATAAGACAGAATATCGCTATCACCAATCGGAGTATCTCTATATCAATATCGTCATCATTATTTGTTTTCTCAGCTAACGCTTA
>JAPMOR010048039.1:124361-152010 GCA_026543865.1 Argiope aurantia | reverse complement strand
TTCCTTCTATATCAATATCGTCATCATTATTTGTTTTCTCAGCTAACACTTAAAGGTTGTTGTTTTTTTAATAGGCATGGTTTTTAAGAGCTTCCTTAAATTGCGGGTCTCTGTCTTGAGATCCGTTTTTTTTTCCTGCTGTAGTTTCTTTCGTAAATTTCTCAATTTGTTTGTAACTTTCTTATCAAGGGTTTAATTCGTAATTTGTTTTATGCTTTTAGTAAAATAATTATTTTCCTGCTTAGCTTTCGTTCGAATGTGAGTCACTTTCAAGATCTTGATTTATTTTAGGTAGAAAAGATCGGTTTGATGGCAGATTTGATTTCAATGTATCATTTATTTGTTTTTCATTTTCAATTTTGGAAAATAGAAGCTGGATGTTATTAATGGTGGTTTAGATTCTGAATTATTAACGGAAATTTCGATTAATTGTTGGCTGTTTACCGTGTCATCGTCCATTCTGTAACAGGATATTTTCGCATGTTTACATGTACATACAAAAATAAGGTTTAACTAAGGATACATAAGAGATTCCAGCGTTTAGAATTATATCTGCAGCGATTTTTCTAGCTTCCCTAAAGGACACATTCGGTTTCACTTTAACAGCCTGATTCTCTTTTTTATCTTTCTAGCGCGAACACGATCTGGCGTAAACAAGATGATCTCCTTTTCAATTAGGACAAAAAGGAGCAGATTCACAAGAATAGCTGGTGTAACTAATACCAACATATTTTCTTTCCCTGATATGATTGAATTGAATGTCCTCTGGCATTTATGGCAGTGCAAATGATTTGTTATGTACGGACGAACAGGGCAGTTTATATATGCTATGCGAACACTTTTTGGGACTGTGAAACACTAAATATCAAAATTAAGCGTTTTGTTGGGATAAACTGACCACCTTTAAGAATAAATATTTTTTTAACTATCGAAACATTTTGATCTCTTAAATACTTCATTATGTCTTTTTCTGTATCGTGCTGAAATTCCGATTCAAAAATTGGAATTTTTGCTTTATTCAATGAGAATTGGGGAGTTAGGAAAATTTCATTTTCGCCCATCTTTTTCAAATCCATTTTCCAGAAGGGTTGTTGAGAATTTACACTTTCAATAAGTAGCTTTCCATTTTTGCACTTTTACATCTCTTAAGATGGTTTTCTAAAGTAATACATAAGAAACTGTTCTGAATTCTCCTACAGAAAAACTTGGATGACGCAAAAGGAATTTTCCCGCATGTGCACGGCTGGGAACGACCAAAAGATGGGTTTATTAACGTCAAAACAAAAGACTCAAATCAAATTGAAAAGAGAATAGGGAGGAAAACTTGAGAGAGAGACACGACACCCATATTTAATAAAGACAGTAAATCCTTTGGGAGCAGACAAAGTGCTTGGGTACCTCTGGGTTGGTACGTACGTATTGGGAGCAGACAAAGTGCTTGGGTACCTCTGGGTTGGTACGTACGTATTCATTTAAAGGGAAGATCTACGGAAACAAGAATCCCGATGGAAATAAACAAATATAATTGTAGTCGACATTACACAGCAAATTATTAGATTGTTGACTACTAAATAAGCATGAAAAAAAACCTTTTATCACTTATTATCTTTGGATACATGCTTGGAAAGGGAAAAATGAATCCGAAACTCATTCAATTTCTTCTGAATGCATTACTTATAAATTCTTTTCATAAAAGAATAAGGGCTACAATTTTTAATATATGACCGAAATCTCTTCAAAATTATTTGTCATCTCATTCATTTTCCAAGTTTTTAGAATTTACTTTGATACAACTGAAAGTGAGAAGATTTTGGATTCCAAAATTTCCTTTTTGAAGTCTACATCTAATACTAATTTCGATTTACAGAAGATTATCTTATATTATTCGTGACAATTTTTATTTTGGCCTTGTTCTTCAAACTCTATGTTACCGCAATACAAATTGCTAACAGTTCTGCTTGTTGGATTTTTGAGTCAAACCACGGCTTGACATTTTCTGCAGCATTATCGCAGAAGCGCACATAAATCAAAGAAAAGAAAAGAGTGTAGGAATTTTCCTTTTCACAGATAATCGTTTCATTTCGTTTATAGTAAGAAATAGTTTCATTTCCTTTAGAATAAGAAAGATATTCCTTTATTATGAAACTGAGCTGTTAGTTGCATGAAAGTGAAATGCAGCTTCAAAAAGGAAAACATTCGTCTTCTAGTAAGCACTATTCGCATAAGAATTTCAATCTTCATGCAGTGGAGGGTATCACCCCATCTTCTGCCTTTACATTAGTAAAAAAAGAGGAGCAGAAGGAGGTCTCGCTTCAATTCAGGCCTTCCAAAGATGTCCATTTTTTTTCTAATTTATTCATTTATTTGATTAAAGGTGCCGAATATTTGTTTGAGAAGGTTCTTCCTATTTCTCTCTCTCACACACACACTTATACTAAGGGCCCACTTTGTCTTATCTGTAAGAGGCCCACTTCCATCGGACAGGGCTGGAAACTTAACTGGTCCTTGCAACGTAGCTATTTCTAGCCATCTTAGCCCGAATTAGTCTGTACTTTTATTACAGTAAACATCCAGCTACAAAAATGTTGAAAAGCAATAGGACATTTCATCGTTTAGGAAAGATCCTTTGCTCAATATGTATTCTAATGGGCAATTTGTGTTGTTGGAGTACCCGTTAATGTTTTTCCGTATCCCGACCCCTTATTTTTTCCCATATTGTCACTATCAGCTGATAACTTACACGCTGCTTGGGTTATGTGTGTGTATTGGGCCAGCTTTCAATAGAATCGCTGAGCTAATCCATCAATGTCTATTATTCTAGTTCATTCTATGTAGTGAAATGGAAATTTTGGAGAAAGATTTAATGTTAACGTTTTTATGAAATTTTTACATCCTCGGTTTGCATGTGTGTTGAGGATTATACAAATCCCAAAATCAAAACCGGATTTTGAATAGAACCCGAGACATTTTGCATTTTTTGTAGCTCTTTAATTAGAATTTTAATTGATGCCAGGTGAAATCTGATATTAAACACTGAAATGAAATAAGTCACGTCATACCATGGAAAGGATCATTGTGCAGAAATTCAATTTTTGATGGCAGAAGATGTTTACATTTACAGCTGTATATGTATGGGACTGAGTGTAGTCTCATAAGGTGATTTTCTAATGATGTACTGATTTTTAAGCATGGCTCAGATGCAATCAAACTTAGTGATTGTGTGACTGAACTCAATTATGTTTGTAAAAGTCACAACATCATTTACTACACACCATTTTAAAACTGAATTAGGATACATACACTTTTGCCACCAATATCTTTAGCCAACAAAAGTTAAATGAATCTCTCTGAGCATATTTAAAAAAAGTCGCAGTGTTTCTTGTTTCGCTCTCTCTTTTATTCACACTAGAGAATGCAAAATAATGGCATTCTAACCACTCTCAACTATTATTTAAGCACACCTGATATTTCAATGAAGTTGAATCTCGTAAAGATTCCATGCGACAGTAAAATGGCAAGTCTACAGTGAAAAACGACTTTTGTTAGAGTCACTTCACAGATTCTTCGAATCAAAAGAAAATGGTTGCAATTGTTGTTCTTGGTCATCTTTGACCAGGTTATCCATTAATTGATTCACTGCTTGGAATTAAAAAAAAAAACTTTTTAAAAATTGTTTAAAAAAAGTCGATTCTTTTTGTTTTAATCAATTTCCATTTTTTATTTTATAATCTATTTCTATTAATAGAACGGAGTCTGTGAATCAGGGGTTTCTCAAATTCGCTACAGATGGCGTCACTTGTAGGAACCAGAAAATATTTAAACTAACTGGTAATTAAACACTGAAAAGATAAGTATTGTGCGTTGTCATCGAGAATAAATAAGTGCACCGAACTTCAAAACTCTAGTGATCAAGTTTAGCTGTATTGCCCCGTTTTGAAGCAACACTAAGGTTATTTTGGAACAAACTTCACAGTTTTGAATCGTAATCCGATGTTGAAGACGATATCTGAATCAGCAGTAACTCTCCAAACTTCCACATCACATTAATAGAAGAATGATTGATCCCAGACATCAAATTTCGCATGCATCTAGGACATCAGAAGTGGATGTAAAAGCGATAACAAAATTTTATCTTTACAAATATGAAATATATAAAGTAAAATAAAGGTGTTTAGAAACGATTATAATTTCCTGATGTTACATTTCAAAAGTTATTCAGAACTTGAGCACCTTCCATTTGTGTTTATCTTTTTTGAAATCATCAATCAAGCGCCCCTTTTATGAAAACTAGTCATTTTAAGAATTCACATTCACTCAAATTCCAAATAAGCCCCTATAACACAAAGCATTGCCATCTTTATAATTTGTGCAGTTCATATGATCACTTATTTCGTTTCAATGCAGTTTTGTGTTCATTTTAAAATATTTATTAATTAGTTAATAATCAATAAATAAAGAACTATGCTACTGGGCACTATTTAATCAATAAGCATAATTTTTCAGATTGTTTTTAAACTAGATGAGCAGTGCAGAAAGAAGCAGACAACAATAAGAGGTGATCAACATTAATACAACATTCACATGGAATAGTTACATTAACTAGAAAAGAAAAAAGCTTTTCAAATGCAGCTGTAAATGTGGTCTATATTTTCATCGGAATCGACACTTGTAAGAACTTTTCTTTTGACATCGTTAGATGAAAAATTCTTACTTGTGAAATTTGACCCATTCGCGGCCATATGAAACTTTGAGATAATTTCAGTTGAAGTGAGAAAGAGTGAATTGTTATAAGAAATCAAATCCTTACAGAAAAAGGACTTACCTACAGCTTTCAGTTGAATAAGTAGCAAGTGGTAGTATAGAATGAACACTATTGTAGCATGTTCCCAACGGTGTTGAATATATCCAAACATGTAAGCGTTCTCTACTAGCTCTGTGTGCCATTTCGGTACACACATTCCATTAGATTCGATCTTTTTGATCGGCCTTTTAATTTTTGGAAAATCGTTTCTATTTTTCTAAAACCAAAAGGAATTCAGTCAAGCAAGCAAATAATAATTCGTAATTGAATCAAATAAATAATTTGTAAGGTTGTACAGGGTTTAAGAAATCAAATACTGTTTGGACAGAAAGACTCTACTCTACTTGGGGAATATTAGCCAGACCTGAAGCACATATTTTTCTGCGTATGCGGTTTCAAATTTAATAAATCAAGAGTTCTAATCGCGAACAGCGGGGAAGAACCTGTGGTTGTATTGCATGTAGTTTATATAATGCTACATCCAATCGTAAAGCATTTTATCTTGAAACGCCGCACTTGAAACATGTCGACAAATCAAGGTTTTGTGTGACGATCTTTTACCGATAGATCAAAGAGAACATGTCGAAGAGAGAGGAACCATTCTAAGATATTCGTGCAAAAGATTCGTTGTTCACGAGAATGAACTCATTTTCATCTCTAATGCAACCCTTGTTTGGAAATCAACTCTCTCTTTTCATGTGAGTGAAACTAGTTCTAGATATGCAAATATCCTTCGGAAGCTCATCTCATCAATGCAGGAATTAACTATAATAATGATACCCTCTGACAAAACCCATAACGACAAACATTTCTTGAAGAAAGAGTCTGCTTCGAATGAATCAAAAGACAGTTTCGTCATTCAAATGATTTGTGTTGCTCCTTTCATGCAGGACGTGTTCAGCAGTATTTCATTAAATGTATTTCATATTTGATTTATTTCTGCATGGGATTTCAAATGCTTTTTTTGGTGCTGTTACACTTTATTAATTCGTATTATTTCACGTCCATTTCAATGTATTCATTTTTAAAATGGCAATAATTGTCAAGAATATTTAATATCCTGTAGTGCAGTGATAATTGTCGATATTGCTACGTTCAGTGGCGGTACACAAGAAGAAGTGCAATACAAAAATCACAACCATCAATTTTAGAAATTATGGACAGAAAATTTGGTTAGGAATCGCTGGGGGATTTTACCATCAAACACTTCTTGTTTAATTTATACCATCCTGTTTGGAGTGTAAAAATAAGTTTTATTGTTGATAATAGGTTATTGTCCTTATCTCTAGATTGTATTGTATCATTGATTTTTTTTCTCATTTCATCCAAATGGACAGTGTTTCAGAGTAACCATGCTTGCTTAATCATTTGTTATTTGTTTCAGAGTTTCAAACAAATATTATAGTATTTATTGTACATTTTAGAAATATTGATCCAAACGCGCTTCAGTACATAAAATTTTAATATCGCACGGAAAAAATAAAAATTATTCTGCTGAAGATTTCGGTAAGAATTTAAAAATAATTCAAAATATTGATTTGTGACTTTACTGAAATGCGGTGTAACAAAATCATTCATTTTTCCTATGTTCTTTTTGCTTAATATTAGTGCTTATTTTATCCATGTTATTGAATAAAATACTTCAAGAATAAGACGCATGACATAGGTTTATTTTATTGAATCAAAATTTATTTTTAAAAATGGAGAACGTCATATTCAATGTACAAAATTCCTGAAATATATTTTAATGAAAGTTTATTGCTTTTTAAGAATGTTTCATATTCATTTGCTAGTACATAAAAACCATAATAAATCCTCTTTTTTTTTTTTTTTTTTTTTTCAAAAAATCAATAAGAATCGTCTACTTTTAAATTTTAGTTTTATTTAACTTGACTTGTTTGTTTTTGAAAAAAAAAAAATAATTGATTCTTCATTCATTTTCTGGCGTGCTAAAATTGTAAAATTTCTTACTCTTGCATTTTCTTAATAACAATGTCTATTTTAATATTTCCGGAACTTAATTTTTCATTTAATCAATTAATTCAACTAAATTTTGATTCTATTCAAATGGCGTAAGATAGGAATAAGTTTCAAAAAAAAATCAAAATTCCATAATATTTATAGTAATGAATTATAAATTAAGGACAAAAAATTAATAATAATTCAAATAAAAAATTCCCCCGTTTTACCAAGTGCGTTCATTCCTATCGGTAAACAAGCCTTAATTTTCCAACTGTAATGGAACTAATGAGTTTTCCCCTTTCAGGTTCACTTTTTCGACGAGGATGACAAATACAGTCTGGGGCTGGAGTGGTACCGTCGACGGATGCCGTATTCCTTTGCTGATCAAATCACCATTGAGAAGAGCCCCGCTTATTTCATCACCGAGGCAGCCCCTGCGCGGATTCGCGCTATGAATGCCAGCGTGAAACTCCTCTTGATCGTGAGGGACCCTGTGACTCGCCTCATTTCGGATTACGCTCAACTGGCTGCCAATAAGGCTCGAAAAGACAAGGCTCTGGCTTCCTTTGAAGATCTCGTCCTCCAGCCCAACGGTCAAGTAAACACGGCTTACAAGGCTGTGCGCATCAGTATGTATTCCATTTTCTTCGAGAAATGGCATCGGGTATTCCCACGGCGGCATATCCATATAGTGGATGGAGATGATCTAGTCCGAGATCCTTTCCCGGAAGTGCAACGCATCGAAGAATTTCTGGGCATTGCTCACCGAATATCCAAGGATAATTTTTTCTACAATAAAACCAAAGGTTTCTATTGTGTGAGGAACGAGACGACGGAGAAATGTCTGAATGAAAGTAAAGGCAGGCGACACCCCCAAGTCTCCGAGGAAGTGATTCATAAACTTCGACAGTTCTACGCTCCTTACAACCGAATGTTTTTCAGAGCAGCTGGAAGAGATTTTGGATGGCCCGAAGAATGACTTTCCATTGATTATTGTATATACAGGTTCAATGTTACCTCTTCTCTATTCTCCAAAAATGTATCTCTTTTACTCTGAATTGTGAAGATGAATGCTCCAAATCTTGCTGCGCACAATAATCGGCTTTTTTTTAGGAAAGAAAAATTGGAATAGCTTCGAAAGTTAGGGTTATTTTCGCAAAAGCTGAAAGATGATATCTCTAGAAAGTTACGATGTGTATTTTGTTCATTATGGAGTATTGTTTTCTATGTGCTATTGGAGCATTTGAGTAGTGTAATTTTTAAGAACCGGTTTAGATTTTCATAACATATCTTTATATTTCCAGCTCATTTCTAAATTCCATTATTTATTAAGTAAAAAATTTGTGATAGAAATATGGAAACATATATTTTATACAAAATATTCCTCTGTTAGATTCCATACCTATTTCTTTATTTCAACATTCGTTGCACGTTTATCTGATAATAAAAGGAAAGCTATTGAAAGTAATGTTCCGAGAGCCTCTCAAAGAACTCGATGAATAGCTTCAGTGCCAAATTTTGACATAAAGTCAGAGAATCAGCTTGAGCATATCAAAAGAAAGCGTCTATTCGCAGGAGCTTTTTGTCAATTATGGATGCATATTTAGGATTTTCATGAAGCGTTGCCTTAAGAAAGAGAAACTTTGATCATTGTTAGTATGCCCAAAAATTCCTGTGTGTGGCTTGATTCTGAGCATTTGTCGTTTATATACATATCAAATCGGGATGTTTATACTTATAATTAGTATTGAAATGTTGTGAATACATATCACTTTAATATGGAGCAATCAGTAGTCCATGCAGATCTATAGAGCTTTCTCTTGACATCAGACGAGTTAAGAAAAGAGTTTTAAAATGATTTTTATAATTAGTTGAACAATCGAAAAAATGTTTTACTTCTGATATAACAGAGATGCCTTATTCGTAAAGTTACTGATTATATAAATAGGATATAATATATCAAGCAAAAATATGACTCTTTCTTAAATGAAAAATATTAGCTTTCGATATATTTTGATGCTTTAAAGAAGAGGAAAAGGAATTTTTGTTTTGTGATAAAGTTAAAATTTCTACATACTTATTCCTTTTTAATCATTCCATTTCAGCAAAAAATGAAAGCAGTAACCAAAGAAAATGACTTTTTCTTTCCAGTCGCAGGATCCGAATACCATATTCGAAATCAACTCTCTTTTGAAAATCCCTATGACACATACAGACGATCAAATCCATGAGTACTTGGATAAACCGTTTCTTTAAGTGAAAAATACTTAATATCAGAAAAATCTCTTGCCAAACCGAAGGTTGATATAACATGCAATATGATTAGGGCACAACATACGATAAGTTATTTAAAGGACCCAAATTCACATCAATTCAGTTCCGACCAAGAGCACTTTTGTATAAATCATCTTCTTTTCACTTTCTTTGGGCCATAACTCAATCTTTATTTAAAACTGACAGAAAGGAGATAAACCATTCGAAAGCCTTACCTATGAAACTTCAAGTAACTATTTTTTCTTACAATACGCCTAAATTATTACATTCTATTTCTGAAAAATATGAAATTTCTTCTAAAAAATTTTGAATTTGTCATCGCAATCAAGGTATAATTTTATAGAAAAGTGAAGGTATAACTTTATAGAAAAATAACTCATCCAAGAAATAAGAATCATTTTTAAAAAAAGTTTTGTTTTATTTTCATTCCTAGATTCGAAACTCTTCGTTTCTCTTTTCATGTATTATTTGACCAACTTTATATTTTTTAAAGAAAAAGCTGGTTCCCTTCTCTTACATTTGTATGAAACTTTGAACGAAAATCCTTTGATTACAGGCATTTGTTTTTAAGCATAGCCTTTCAAATATTCTTTTCTCTAGTTTCAGCATTATACTGTGATATCTTTATTAAAATTTTTGAAGTAAATCGATGTGAATCTGTATGAGTATTTTAGGAGAAATAATGCAATAAATAATTTGGTCGCAAATTTTTTAACAAAACTAATTATTTTAAAAACGGTCATTGTAATCTCTTCATTAAAAGTTTTCCTACATATTATAAGTAAATCTTTTCATAGAGATTATTTAAAATTAATTTTTCTAAAACAAAAACATAAGTAATGATATTATTTAAAATGAATTTAAATAGGAAAAAATTAAGTAACCCAAACCAATCGCTATATAAATAAAAATTTATTAAAGCACCACTCCGTATTGAAGATAATTGCTAATTGCTGCTTAACTAAATATTTTATAGCCGTGTTGCTAATAACTAAAATTGTCCTTCTTCTGAATAATTTTTAGAAAATAAATTACTAATCTATCTGCCTAACAGAAATTCATAATAAAAAATGTTTCTAAACAGTATCTATAATTGAATCCCATTTTATAGATTATGTGTTATATAGGTACTAATCATTACATATAATAATCTACAACATTATATTATTATAAGTATTCTGCAAATGAATGCAGATTAAGTAATTAATATGTTTCTCCTCTATGTCGGAGGAATGAATTTGCTTCTCTGAGGAAAGGAACATAAAAGATTAATAATAACAGGATGCGTTAAATATAAAACGATCTCTTCGTCTGATTTGAAATGATTCAAAGAAAACCAAAAAGGGACAAATTTCAGTAAAAGATGCAATAAATCCTTTTGGCTCATCTTATATTGTGAAAATTTCAATTCCAAACAATTCATTGTTGAAAGGCTTCAACTATTTTTACCTTTGATTTTACAAAACCTGTAGTGTATTCAATTGAAGTCATTTTTATTACATTGAGCATTTTATTTACATTACATTTCATTTTTTGTTTTGATGTCCTTCCATATAAATTTTAAACTTGAGTAAAAATCAGTAGAACATTTTGCTTGCCATATCTTTCAACTTTAAATGCGGTTTCAAACTTCCACTTCATTCTGAAATTCACTTCTCTTTTTTAAGGAACTAAGCTCTGTTTCCTGAATTCGAAGCAAAATTTAAAGCCATAATTATTTATCTGCGTTTTAACATTTTCTGATATCTTAAGAAGTGTTTTAATGTGGATAAACACGCAATTAAACAACAATTCAATTTAGAAACGAGTGATTTTTTTTCCATAGAATATATTGCTAATTAAATTCTTCAATTTTTATTTATACCTTTAATATTTTCAATTCACAAGAAAGATTTTTACAAGAAGGGAAACACTTGGAAAAATTGAAATCTTTTATAAAAATGATATACATTCTAATTATTTCTGTCTTCTATTTTTATAAGGGTCTTCAACTTCCAAACAACCCTTATCTAGTAGCAAATAAGAATAACTTTTAATAATTTTCTTTATGACTATATGAATTTCCATCCAAAGTTTCTGTTTATCAGAATTATTGCTGTATCCTATATATGCATTGATTTGTCATTTTGGATAGACTTATTGCCTTTCAGATTCGAACAAAATATTGAGGCTTCTTCAGATATGAAGTTAATCATCTTCTACATATAGAAATAAAATGAACATTTTCCCTCTTCGAACCATCTTCTACTTTTATATCCAGATATTCATAACGAGGTGCATTTTTATTAAACTTTTAAATTCGCAACAAAAATTTTCATTCATTTTTATGTCTAAAAATAAAACTATTTTGAAGCTTTCTTTTACCCCTTTTTATTGTGTATTAGAGCGCTATCGTAAAATAAATCGTATATTATAAACCCCATTGCTTGTATAATCCATTTTAAAGAAAAATATGAATTTTAAATAAAGATGATGCTCATCACTTTTGGGTAACTTGTGAATTTCCAAAGAACATCGTACAAGAAACTTTCCTTCTTGTTCATGTTTACTCCCATGTCCAAAATATTTAAAATATAATTAATCGAAGTTAATCATCTGAAATATTTTTTCTGGAGAGTGTTTGCTTAAAATTCAGCCGTTTAAAGCGAGTAAAGAAAACTATAAAAATAGGCTCCCTGTTTCTTACATTCAATTATACCTATTCACTTAGGTTGTTTTCTTAATGAGGTCAAAATGTTATTGACAAAAAATTACACTCTTTCTAAAGGTGGAGAAGAATTTATTGATATCAAACCTATTAAATCAAATATTAAGCACTAGCAGAATGGGAAGAAGAACATTGGGACAAATATGGCTTTTATAAGCTATTTCCATGCAAAGAACACAATTTACAAATTCTATTATTAGTTCCTGAAATAATAAAAAATATTTTGTATAGCACTTTTATATATATACAATAAACATTTGCTTAAAATAGCAGGGAAAATTTTGCTACAAAAATTAGCTATTAGTTTAAATATAATGCATATGATTTTAAATATAAACTTACTATTAGCTATATAGATTTAACTTATAAATTCGAAAGTAAAAGCTATTGAAAATTAAACCTGTTGTTGAGCTTTTGACGTCTTTTAGGATTTTTTTTTATAAAGAAAGCAAATTGTGAAATCGTTTGCTTTCATTTACATAAAGAATGACATAGCTTCATTGCTAAGACTACTGATTGCTCTCAACTGTTCTTAAGCCATACGTTGAAAATAATTGTTATGGATGAAGAAAAAAATTCCTCTAATATTTTCGTAAATGGAATGATCCAAGTTTTAAGACAATACATATCATATACTGCTTATTTTAGGAATGCACTCAGTAATAAAAGGATGGTTAATATTATAAAAGAATCCTAAACAATCATAGCAATTGGTGCAGGTTGAAAGAGTTCTTCATCAATACTTCTATTTATTCAATGCTGGTGCACTTTTTAACCACGCACATTGGTTTCAAATTGGTTACTTGATAACCTCGAAAGAACGCGATTTTACAAATATCGTGCTACACGGCATGGCAAAAAAAAAAAAAAAAAAATGATTTCTTGAGTGGATATTGCTAACGAAACGTGAGACTTTGGTGCCTATTTTTGTAATTTCGATCATTTGACCCTTACATAAATCATTTCTTCAATTGAAATATTCAGTCACTTCCTTTTCCTATTTGTCTTCAAAGAAATTTTTTTCCTATAAATATTCAAAAATGATTTTGCAATGGAAAAAGAATGGGATATTTTTTCACCTATATATTTCTCTTAAGTTTGCAATATATATATATATATATATATATAAGTAACCAAAAATATAAGCATTATGAAATTAAAACCTATTATTGAAACAATTTAAAATGAAAATTATTTCGGAAACGAAACTAAATTATTTCGGAATCAGAACTAAAAATGAGAAATATTATTCGAAATGAGCATATGAAAGAACATAAAGAATGTCATATTATGTTATATATGTGTATTATGGACTGCATTGATTTTGATTCTTTCTTTTCAAAAACTTCCATTCTTGGCTAAGTGCTTTTCAGAGTAGTACTCAGAGCTCAAATCAAATTTAAATAAATTCAATTTTAAATATTTAAGGCTTTCTAAAATCTTTAATTATACATTTACAGTAAAAGTTAAAAATATTTCAATTCCATATTTATTAGAAGAAATTGATTCCTCGTCTGAATAAAAAATTATTGTGTTAATGAGTTCTAGGTCATTTATTGATACATCAGTCTTTCTTGAGTGATTGTTTACCTTTCTCAATATCAGTTTTAAAGAAACTCTTTCTGAATTGCTCTAATACTGTGTCAATAAGTTTAGAATAGTATTCATTTTGATGTATACATACAAAATGTTTTCGAAAATTCATCTAGCTGTTCACTCCTCACAGAGATGCATGTACAATTAGTGTGCGACTGTCATCTTTTTCAATTTCAATGCACTTCTCATGATGAAACCGGCTCTGATTTCAACCAATAAGATTTATAAACTGTTTCCATATTAGGGTAAATATTGAGTACTTTTATTATTTTTCGTATTTGATGGAAACTACTTATCCATTATGAAAAGTAAGTGACTGAATTTTTGTCTACTCTGAGCGAATATTTATAATTTAAGTAAAATAACATATCAACAATATCAACAACATATCACAAAAATAACAATAAATTGAAATCATTCAAACATTATAATTTTGTAAAGTTCTGCCTAAATAATATTTTACATATGTGATACAATGTGCATATGCGATGAAAATAACATTCAACCCGACGCAGATGTAAGAAAAGGTTTTTCAATTTCTTAACTCTGAATGGTCTATGTACTTTAAAAGCTAAACGGTTACCTTTAAATCTTAAAAAAAAGAATCGGAAATTTTACACACTTAAAGCATTTCATTCTCAAATAATGAGAAAGAATTTTATATAAACAATTAAGAATACACTTTTATTAATATATTAAAATTAGAAATTTTTAATTTTTTTTCTACTTTTTAATCCTTAAATTATAATCAATTAGTATAAACATTATGAAATCTGGAAATCAATATTTCTCAAATTCACTAGCAGGTGGTGTCCATCGTATGAACCAAAATTTAATTTATTTAATCAATTAACAATTAATTGTTTTGAAAACATTAAGATAATGTAATGTCATCGAAAACCTACAAATATACAAATTTTCAAACCTATAGCGTATAAGGAATTATTTAAAAATGGATCTAAAAATTCCATCTTTATAAATATGAATTTACATAAAAGTGCATAAAAAATTCAAAAAAGAATCGAGTGAGTTTTTTTTTTTCTTCTAAAAGTCTCGTTTTACGAAAGAGGATATTTTTCCGAATCAGTTCAATCGGAACAACTATTTTTGTAAACCCCGTCTGATCATCTCCAATCTTTCTTGTCTCTTCTTGTGCTCGGCCTTTTCTTACGTCTTCTTGTGTGGCCAGTGATATTCTCTACATATCAGAAACATATCAATGAACCTTTCTAGTTCGTCTTTTGAATGTGTCTTAGTGTAGCGATTTTCAGGAAGTTATTTGCGTTTCCATTTGGCTGTAGACCAGACGGCCAACAATACAAACATATCATCTTGAAATTTATTATGAAATGTTCTTGTTGCTCATCATTTATTGATTTCTGTTGTACACAGGTTGTGGTAAAGTATTTTTATATATGAAAGTATTTATGTATTGTTAAGAAAGTATGGAAATATTCAGAACTTGATTTACTCTAAAAAAATCTTTTAAGTCATCTAGTGTGCATGTGGAAGCTTGTATGAGTGGATGCCATTTATGGTTGAATATGAAATTATCTATAAACAGCTTACATGATTACAGCTGTATGTATTGATTTGATGGCTTATAAAGAATTGGTTTCAAAACATGAATTTTGTTTCCTTAAAACCATTTTTCAATACAATTTGTATCTTCTTTTAAATCGTACCGATTGTATCTTGTATTTATGTATATGTATATGAGTATACACGCATACATATATACATATAAATATTCTTTAGTTATATATGTTACTAAAGGCAATGTATTCGAAATTTGTGTATTGATTAGAAAATTTCTAGATAAATAAATCTGAAAACGTTGTTCCTTGTCTGTTTTTGAAATCATGCGAATAATAAGAATTTAACATACTCCAACTTCATTTAAATTTTAAGCAAACTGGGCATATATGAGATGTACCGAAATGAAAAAGGGACTTTTGCTGTAGCGGCCTTGTGCCTAATCAAATTATATTAATGGGTTTCATGATCAAAACACAAATGGGTAGCATTCCTGCTACCCATTTCCAAAAAAAGAAAAAAAAATCAATTAATCAGGGAAGACAGAAACAAGATGTTCAGTTTCGTTTCTGATGGGAAAGAAAAGTTCTCTACTCATCGAATTGTTGAATAATGTGTAATAGTTAAAGTTGAGCAACATATTGCTGATACCTAAACAGAAACAAGCAGACGAAAAGACTAGTGACATCGCCAGATCACAAGAAGATGATTGCCTAGTTAACAACATTTCGATACTAAAGCCCTAAACATCATCATCGATTCATCGGATTAACGAATGACAGTCATTCATTCTGGTACCTTCAAAATAATCGATAGAAATATATATAAACATCAATCATAGATTTTACTTTTTCCATCTTCATAACCTCCTTTCTTATTTCTTTTCTAATTTAAAAGAGTTAAAATCATCATCTTCAGAATTCTCTTTCAGCGTCATTTTCTTTTCTTCCTTGAGATAAGTTTTTTTTTTCTATATTCGACGTCAGTAAAAATCAAATAATTATTAATAACTAGCTTTCACTTGTGAAAAGTATTAAATATGAAAATCATATGATAGATTCTTTCAATTGATAATTTGACATTCTTGGCGGGACAGGATATTACCGTATTCCTAAAGTCCTATCAAAAGAAAATACATGAAAAATATAGTTTTTCTATTTCATTAAAGGCCTATTCCTATCGATATTACGATGAAAATTTTCAGATGTAATTAAGAACCCTGTCCTATCATTATTAAACAGCTTTAATTTGTGAAAAGAATTATATATGTAGATCATACGGTAGATTCTTCAAAAATTTCAATCGCTAATATGACATAAAAAATAAGCATTATGACGGGACAGGATGTCATCGTATTCCTAGATTCAAACGCACTTCCTATCAAAAATTAAACCATTCAAAATAGATATGCTTTTATTGCAATAAAAGCCTGTTCTTCTCTATCAACAACGAAAATTGTCAGACATAATAAAAATCCTTATCCTGTTTCTCAGGAAAAAGTTCAAATCTTACTCATAGCCGTTATAGATCCAAGAAATATAAAGCTTCCCTTGCAAACAACCGATGAAAGGAATGAATAATCGCACTTAAAAAAGTTTTTATTTCACTTTTTGAATACGATTGCAATGAAAGTAAACAGAGAATTTCAATGTAAAAGTTATCGTCTTTCTCTAGAGTGACTTCAAAAGATGACATCAGTTTTCCACCTCGCTAAGTCTTCACTGGTGGCCACTGTTCCCAATTACTCTCACTGGCACAAATAGAAAAATTTGTTGATTAAGAGTCGGCAGGTACAATGAAAGAAGATCGACCAACTGCAGCAAAAAACGGAGGAATTGTAAGAAATTCCTTCGAATTGGATTTTTTCCCATCAGCTGGAAATACTGATTTTAAAGACTTGAAGTATTGCGAATTATACCTCCAATACTTGATGGTAACAACTGAAAGTTTATTAATTCTAAGAACAAACCTCCGTTGCAGTTGACAAAAAAGAAACAAAGACTGTAAATATTTCAACAAAAATTACTATAGTAATACTTCCCACATTTTTGAGAAAAAAAAGATGAACATTTTAATTATCTTAAAAATAAATCAATTCGGTTATTTAATTATATCGAATGATCAATGACGCAATTTAAGAATTTAAATTTGAGTGATTCTAAAGATCCACGTCCGAAACTTTTCTCCTTTATGTGATGTCATTGAATCACTGTTCTTTAGACCAATAAATTTTCAAGTCCTAATCTACCTTTAACAAGTTTTGTTCAGAATTGATAAGAAATAATTCAGTTGTTCAATCCTGTAAAACCAAAGAGTTATCCCCTTGATGGAATAATATATTCGAAATGCTTTTATGTCAAAAAATGCGTTTTTTACGTCTTTCTTGGGCCCACTTTTCAAAAAATTACTGTATTCAATACAAAAGAGGGTCATCAAAACTATGAAGATTAGTTAAAAATAGACAAAATAATGGCTGCAATCAAGCCTGTGAACATGCAGCGGATACAGGCAAAATTTTAAAAATAATTAAAAGAAACTCCAATAGATCATTGACTCCAGATAATTCTCATGGCATTCTAATTTCAAATTATAATCTTGTTACAGATCCGGGACCCAAAGAAACTTTTGCAGACTTTTATCAAACGGCTATTAGTCGATTTATTCCTTCTGATTTTTCCAGCAGAACAAAACGAAAGTTTTAATGTCTCCATAACTTTTAAAGAATTGGTCAATTCGGTATCTAGAACAAACATTCCTTCCCCTGGACCAGATGGCATCAGCGCAAAAGTCAATGCTTCTGATTTTTGCTGAAAACTTGTTGTCAATCTTTAATGACATTTGGTTAAATCAAAGATCATTGGAAAATAGCCAAAATGATTCCCATTCCAAAACCCAATAAATCAAGTAAAGAAATATCGGTTCACCTTCACTAACATTCGTGGTTCGACCCCGATGATGTTGGGTTTATTCCTCACAAGGATCTATTATTCGTCATCACATCAATAATGCGAAAAATAATAGACAATCTATTGATGAAGCACTCAACAAATACAAAGGAAGACTTCAGCAGTATGTGCCAATAATACCCGCTAAACAAGGAATTAAAGTCCGCTCAGTATACACTTATAAATTTGAACCATAATAAAAAAAAATGTTAGTATCCCCCGCAATGGGAAAGGGCTGTGTTATGATATTCTTTTCAAATGACTGCACAAATAATATCATATCGTTTTCGATTGATATTTTTCTTGTATCCTCTTTTAGGACACAACATGATGCACACACATACATGAGATGACACATGAAGGACTTGTTGAATATTGTTCAATATTCAACTAGTACTATTAAGTGAAATAGTACAGTTCCCCTCGAAAACATAAAAAGAGGCAAATTTAATACTGATTTAGAAAGCAAGTGTTTTGAAACTCCAATCCTCATGTGCTCCATTTGGAAAGGTGAAAAAGAAATCACTTTATTTTCCACTAGCTACAAATATACGATTGAATCTAATCTACAAGACGTTGAATTATAGATGAATTCTTTGCCTACAAAATGTTGTGCATTTCAGCAGCTATCTGGGAGAAGTAGATATTGCAGGTCAAAAGAAACAATATTATGATGTTGCCTAAAAATCCTATTATTTGTGGTTATAAATTAATCGGTTCCTTTTAAATAAAGCAAAGAACAAAGGCCGTATAAACAAGTCTGCCCACACTCAAGACCGAAGAATTGAATTACCTTTAAAATGGAAATGCTAAAGCAATTGCGATCGTCTGCCGCTTCACCAATTCAAATATTCCGTCAGAGTGTAAATTTCAATGAAAAAAAGGGCGACTATTGGAATAATTTGAAAATTTCAAACCTCCACAAATGATGCCATGGATTTGTCAAACTTGAACTCTGCATAAATTGCTTTGAGCTCCACGTCATTTGTTTATGTCCACTGAAACGCCGAGCCATCTGACGTCAGTATTTTCAAATAAACATGTTTTCTATTGTATATTAATGCGATTTAATACAATAAAATGTAAATTTAAACTTTACTCTCTTATTTTATCATTCACTTAAAATTATTTTTTTAAACATTTAAAAAAACACCTAGTTGAAACATTGTATATTTTTATGTTTCGATATTCACTAAATTATTTTTTACATTATCTCTAGTTCAAATGTTAACACCTTGATTGTCGCTTGTGGTTCCTACTTACTATCTAATTACCATCCATCTCATTAGATACCTTTCCTTTTTTATTATACTCTTCAATATAGTAGAGAAGGATTCATCATATTAGAGAATATCGGACGCGGCAGTAAACGTGTGAAAATAATAAATAGGAATGGAAATATTAAAAGGTTTTGGATTGCCATTTTTAATTTTTGAGGCTCTTAGGTTAGACATCAAAAATATGGAAATATGAAGGAAGAAAATATTATTCTTTGGGCCATTTTTCATTCAAAGTATATAACTTGCTAATTTTTTCGATAATTTATTCATTCTTCCTTTTTAATTTATTCCTTTTTCATGTATATTGTATTACATCTGTATTAGAATGCTTGAATTAGAAAGAATTAGAATTAGAAAGAACAGAAAAGTAATGTGACTGTAGATACCAGTATATATGTACATATATTATACTGCAGTCAATTAATCCCGTTTACCATTAATTGTTAATGACCAATAAATTACATTAACCGTAATATAAATAACGTAAAATGCTGGTGCCGATTTTTTTTTTTCATTCTGCATGTTTCTATTTGTGTGATTTATCAAATTCTATGTTGATAAATTTTCGTAAAGGTTGTTTTATTAAAAGAAATGTGGTATTAGAAACTCTTTATGGAGCATTACGCAAGTGTTCTGATTATATAATAACAATAATCAAAAAATTGTTTCCGAAATCCGAAAAAAATTAGAAAAAGTGCCGTAGTGACAATTTATGATTAAGATAACAATTCAATACTTGGCTTTAAAATCTTTTACTTAATCATCATTATTGTTCTGCTATTTTTTTTCCTTCTTATCTGATAATTTGAGCTCGGATGTACTTTAATTCCTATTTAATCTTGCTAATATATTATAAAATTTCATGGGAATTTTTACAGTTGCTGCAAAATTAAGCTTGCTTCTCATTGTTTTCAAAAGAGAAGGTCCTGCTTTCCGTCACTTTCCTTTTCCATTCTAGTGAGTTAATGAATCCTCCCCCTTTTTACCCTTGAACCCAGGGTGACGAAGGTTATTTCTATTGGTGACATGAAATTTTTTTTCAATAGTGATCTTTTGACCTGTGTCTCACCTGCATTTCCAGATGCTGAGCTGTATTTTATGTAACTGGTTTTAAAACTTTTAGTTCTGGTAACCCGTAAACCAATTGGCGCTTAAAACTTTTGGCATAATTCTGTTTCTTGACATATCAGCTTTGTTAAATTAAGCAAGATTTGGCATGTTATTAGAATTTTAAAGAGAACGTTGGCATTCTTCGCGGCGATTTTATAAATTTTGAATATTTTGGAGGTAAAAAAGATGGAGGAAGGAAGAAACTGTGATAAACCGAATGCCATAGAATTGTGATGGATAGAGAAACAAAATACGAGCTGAGGTAAGCTGGCTGCGATGTGACATTGTGTTTACTGACAATTTTGAGAACCCTCCCCGCTTTTGCGGAATGTTTCTGTATCTCAGAATATGCATGCGCCAAGAAGAATTTATTTCGCCAAAATAGGCTTGAGATAATAGAAAATATTTCTAGCAAGGCGAAAGTCAAGGTCAAAGCCTAACAAAGATTTCCAGAAATGCACACATCTTGCAGTATACCATCCCTTTGCAAAGTTAAATCGTCCGAAAGTCTCATCGTCAGCTCGATCCTTCGAAAGATCCTCAGTCTCGGGATCCTGAAAAGAACGGTAGTTCCATCTTCCCAGGGGCCTCCGAAGACTTTGAAACGGATAAGATGTGAATTCTTTCTCCAGTTTTGAAAAAAAAATTTATACTGCCCATTCAGGCTTCTGTCTATAACTAGTTGAGATACCCTAATCTATCTCAACTATTCCATGGAGTCCATTGAAAATTGGAATACCGTATGGCGTGATTCCAGGATACAGATATTGAGAGCAATCCCAGTCGTAAGTTACCCTCACACCGATGAGGGCATCTTTCTAAAGTTCACCTTTTCAGCGTCGACCTTCATCCACTGTTGATTATGGGATTAACACTTTCTTCCTCCAAGATGAGAGGTCAGCCTCCTAGACTCGATACAAAATTTCTCGATAGGCAGATAGGAATTCCAGCTTGTTTATCTGAGCAAAAACTCCTTCCTCCCTTTACAGACTGAAAAGTAATAAGATGCGTAGTCATATATGTAAATATTAGGATTCCTTTAGTGCTTAGGAAGCCCAAAAATAGATTTATAATTTCGAAAAATTTCCTTACTATACGGCTTTTCTAATTGTGATTGCATCAGAATGCCACAAATACCAACGATACTGTTTGCGATTCAGCTACAATTGGCTGCACTTCTGTTCTGGATAGTGGACAGAATACTAAAGCTATCGTTACATCATGACCTGTTCATAAGAAACAGCCTACAAAATTAAATGGAATTATATTTTTATTGACGCTTTTGATTCATAGGCTATCTAACTTAGGAAGTAATTTTTAGTGCAGTCGAAATTTGTATAAAAAATCATACATCATTTTTAATTGTCCTTCTTTAGCCCGAAGATAAATTTGCAATATAATTATTGAATGATGGTTAGCAAAGAAGCTTAATTATTTGTGTCGTAATGTGTGTTGTAAAACTCTTTTGGATAAATTTCCTGAATTTGAATGAGGTATTTGACTGCATAAAAAGAGAGAATTTCTTAAAGGAATTCCTATATCTAAACGTGCAGGGGCTTTATGAGTATAAAGTTATGTTTATATAGATATATGTTATCAAGTGCTGATTCTAGCTGAATTTCTATACGAGATTTTTATTGATTAAATATAAATTAAACTTCCTTCAATTAATACTTTCGAACTTTGATCCAGAACCAGATGAAAAGATAATTGTTTAGTAGCAGTCACTGTAAAATAATAAAGTAATTGAATATTATAAGTTGAAACATAGGATTATAAAAATGAATTTCAATACATAAAGAGAACTCAACTGTAAGTGTTTTGACTTGAATTTAAACGAGTTGTCTTACTTTGAAATAACTTATGTGGTATTGCTTTTATTTTGCATTCTCAAATATTTGTTGATACATTTTTATATTATTCATATTTCTTTTTCTTGAATCTTCTTTTTGATTACAATTAGGCTCTGGCATCCTTCTTTCAACTTTGAAATGAACTATATTCAAGAACCTAGGTAGTTAAAAAATACACCGTAACGTGGACAAATATTATTTAATTGCGGAAAATTTACTGTATTTGATTATTCTTAGTCGTGGAAATTTACAATACGACGAAAGTATATAAACATACTTCGTAAATTTAATTTTCTGGTAATTCACATGTCCTCCACAGTATTTTATTATAGCTATATTGACTAAAATGTTAGAAAACTTTTAGTGAAACTACATTAAAGGAAATCCCCGCTATCTTGATAACAATTGAAAAAAAACTATTATGCACTTGTTAAAGTAGAACTGATTCTTAATCGAGAACCATCAGTCACATGCGAGTTTCAGAGTGAAGAGAAATTGGCCAATGGGTACATTCATCAATCTATTAGTAACAAACCAAGTGAATTTGGCTTTCAACTGCCTTTTATATTCAAAGGGTTAAAAATGAAATAACTCTGCATTTTTCCACTCTTCCAAATACTCTGGGCGTCAAAACAAATGATTGATATCAAATTTACAGATCTTTATTGAGAAATTATTAAAAATACTTTGTACAAAAGCTTTAGAAGGTAATTAATCTCTTTTTAGATATTAATGACTTGCTGATTTTGAATATTGGGTTAAAATTCCAATTTATAAAATTTAAAGATGATGAGGAAATGCTCTGACCTGTTTCGTCACAAATTTTTCTTTACTATATGTATTGACCTCTCAGAAAGAGATACAAACTTTGTTCATTTTATAGGCTTTAACTAATTATTGACAAAGAGTGGTGGAATTGAAAACCAGTCTTCTGAAAGTGCATTTTTCAGATTCTGAAATTATTTGAAGAGATATTTGACGAACTAGAGCTCGGTACTCTAGGTTGTTGACACATATTCAATCGGATTCAAAACTTTCAAGTAAGCCAACCAGCAGGGGCGAATTTAAATATTTTTCAGCCCCATGCAGTGCACATTATGAGGCTCCTTTTTTAATAAATTGATCAATACCCTTTCAAAACAATTTTAATATGTTATTGATTTATTTAAAATAATAATTTCTGTGTTATTAATTTTATAAAAATATTTTTGATTATATTTATCTATTAAAGACTCTAAACCGGCCTTTTGTATACAATATTAGTGTAGGAAATATTTGCTACTAGGTGGTAACCGGCGCGTTGCTGCCGCAGAAGAAATAATTTTGGAAATATCGTTTGAAATTTCAAATAGCTGTCTTGTTTGATTAGGAATGATATTAATTTTCTTATCGACAATGAATACATTCATTGAAATTGAATGATATATTAAGGAGAAGTGTAAATAATATCTTTCTTTTTGTACTTTATCATTCAAGTGCTTTAAGGTAGACAATATTTTTTGTTTTCCGTCTTCATAAAAAACAGATAAATTTTTTGGCTGTCCGATTTCACAGCTTCTACCATACAATTGGCCATGTGAAAAACATGACTTTTCTAGATTCAATCCGCACACTTGAAGTGCCTCACATGGCGGAAATTTAGCATTTCACATAAGTAATCTTTGAACAGTAATTTCAACAAACAAGAAAAAATATTTTTCGAAAATCAAGAAATCGAATCGAATATTATCAAACATTTTTGAGTATTTTGAATAACTTTTTTTACAAATGGATTGCTTAGCAAATGAATGTAATAATACATCATAACATAATTGTAATAATTTGTAACTCAAGCGCAGTGATAAAATTCTTTATTGCATATCTAACATTATAAATTCTTCCTTTTGAAAGGTAAATTCACTCTATTATCTGGACTGTAGATAGGAAATATCTACAGTTGTAGTATCTAAAATAAATGAAAAATTCAGCCTCACGTTTCAAACCTCCGAAAAATGATTTTTTATCTGTAAACACGATAGCTGAAGAACGGAATGCGGTAGACGATGGAAATTTGATAACTCCGATTTCCATCAAATTTTTGTGCACTCGATAATTCAACAGAGATAGCAGGTAGAAATTTGATCACCAGAATTTAAAATTTGAATCAGATTTTGAACCAATTCCAGCAACGGATTGACTGTTCGTCAGTCGGTATATTCGAATTATGTGAATGTATTCAAACTTCAGGGGAATAAAATCTGATACGTAGTCTTATTATCAAATTTATAGATCTGTATTAAATTTTGATTGCAGTTAAATCAAAAGAAGACATCCAAAATCCATACTTGGTTTTCTCCACTTTATTATGAAATCACGTATGTGAGATAATCAAAATAACACTTGGCGCTTTTATATATAATATTTGTAAAAGATATGATTATAAACATAAGCTTTTAGTCCCCAACAAGCGAACATGCTATGAAGGTTTGGAACATTTCCAGCAAGTTATATAAGCGCGTTGTTCACAACAATCGTCGCCATTTCTACTCTGATTCTACAACAAAATGGATGCGTACACGAATCAAGAGAAGACTGACATTATACGTACGACCTGAGGATAACAATTTAAGAGAATCATAAAGATAGCACCAAAAAATATTTCTACAAGATGGATGCCAGATTCGAGAACCTTCAAGTGATTAGCCAACATCTATGATTCGAGCATGATGGAGCATCAACTTATTAAGCAGTTGATGTGCAGAACACCTTGAATACTTCATATCCGACGATAGGTTGATCATGGCGGTTCCGAGCATTCACCAGACCTCTGAACTTTGCATGTATCCTCTGGGATTATACAAGAGGAGAAAAATAAGCAGGTAAATCCCTTTTGAAATCGAAAAGGATAACAACCCGATCACTGGGTTGTTATCCTTTTCGCATTGAGCAGTGAGCAGAAGTTTCGTCGAGATCCGTAATATTCAGTGAGCAGAAATGCTTGGTTTCGTGCGCCTTGGAAAATTTATTATCTGTTGCCCTCTGCGAGGTAGCTTTATGATATGTCATAAAACAGAAAATCAACTTCAAATTCTTGTGCGAATTGGGTAAATCAGCAGGTCAAAGGTATACAGTAATTGAAGAAAGCGTATGAAATTGACACCATGACCTTAAATACTACAGGTGTGATATGAGAAGTTCAATAATGGGCAAGACAGAGCCGAAGACGACCAATGGAGTGGACGGCTCATTACAGTTGAAAAGGAGCAAATATCAACAGAGTATGTACACTGTTACAGCGAGATCTCCGATTGGATATACCTCGGGAAGCTGTTAAAAGAAAGATTTGAGAAAATGCAGTTTGTTCGTGATTTGTTTCTCATCTCTTAATGAAGGAAACAGCAAAGAATGTAATGTTGCTGGAACTTCATCGACACAGCGAACACAGTTCGTGAAAACCATCGTAATTGAAGATGAAACTTTATGTTTCCCATATCATCTGGAAACGCAATGCCAGAGTGTGGAGTGGCGCAGGCCCAGCTCTCCGAAACAGCCATCTAAAATAAATCGTTTTGAAAAAGCAAAGATTAAGATAATATTTATAGCCTCTTTTTGACAGTCAAGGCATAATCTACAAGAAATTTCTACCTTCAACTCTGTCAGCTGTTAGTTTTATTGCAATGTGCTCAAAGAACTCTTATCTTGTATTCGTCGTGTACGACAATGTCCGAAGCAACCTGGCTCTTCGTTTCGTTTACACGATAATATCTGGCCACACACCGCTAAGCTTGTAAAGCGATTTCGGTCTCAAACATCAGTTTACTGAGCACACCTTGTCCTTAGACTTGATATCACCGTAATTTTTTCTGCTTCCAGAACTTAAAATGACTTTAAAAAGGTGAAGATTTAAAAGTCGTATGTACACACACACACACACACACACACAAAACAATGTCCAAGAAAAGTGTCCCCTGTTGATGGAGGATCTAAAACGTTTGACGAATCGAATAACACCCAACAAGAATTAGCTCCTAGTCCCCGAAGATAGAGCTGTGAGAGATCATGACTTTCGGAAGGACAACTCGACTCAAAATAAAACTGGTCCTTACTCTTTGAAGAGGTCTTCCGAAAACTGATACTGTCTTTAGTTCGAACACCACGGGGTGGAGGGGGGGGGGGGACAATGTGCCATCCAAACTTAAAAGATACTTTAAAAAAGATACTCTTTGAGTTAGATATTTCTGATTTTCTCAATCGTATTGAACCCCATGCAAATATTAAAAGAACTCTTGGAATATGGAACTCATCACTATAATTAAATACTGAAGCACTTATATTTTTAGGCATTAAATTGCTCTTAATAATTCTGTTAACTAATATTAGAGGATCCTGTAATTTAGAAGGAATAAAGGATAATTCAGTTTTTATTGCATTTCGTTTTACATAACTTAATTTACATTAATAATTGTCTTTATTAATTTTCCAATCCTGGTAGATCGGGCAATTTTAAGACCTCGGATTCATACCCTACGAACGGGCTCAATCCTTTCACTCGATAGTTACTACTAACAGCGAATTTTAATAAAATGTCCCTAATTTTCTGTAATTTTAAAAGTAAATTATTTATTTAAAAAAAGTACTAAATAGGTTTAATTTGGAAAAAAATGAAAAAGTTAAGTTTAATTTTTCAATTCTTGCTACATATCTCATATTACACATATGAGATACGTAGACAATAATGACCTGATGTCTCTGCCTAGTTGGAATGTTCTTAATTTTTGCCTGATTTTCCCGAAGAAAAAAAATTTAATTAAGTACCCTATTTGTGCTATATTAAAAAGAAAAGATAAATACAGTTATTCTTAAGACGACTTTCTGAAGAATTCTCTTCCTCAGCTTTCCTTAACGTGGAATATAGCCGATTTCATATGATCATGTGCATAAATCAGATGAATAAAATAATGAATGAATCAGATGATACAAATAATGAACTAAATTGTAAAATGCATATGCTCTTTTAATGTTTTTGAACTTTCAAACCGTTAATTAAATGATTATTTATAAATTCATTTTATTCTATTTAATTATTGGATTTTGCCAATACCACGATTCTTCTACTTTAGCCAGGATTCTGTATTGCGCATCAGAGTTCTGGAATGTTTCAGACTGAAAATCCATCCATATTTGTAATAATTCTTACTTAAATATAAAAAATATTAAAATAAAAAAGGAGTTATTAATTTAATTAATTAGATTAAATTTTTAATTAGATTCATATTTTTAAATTAGTTTCTAAAAAATTCTTTTTTCGTATTTTACAATATGTAAAATATGGACGCCTATATTTAACAAAGAGCAAACTGACTTCCTTTTTTCTCTCTATGACATCCAGGATAAGTCAGGACAGTTCTGCACTCCTGAAAGTTTATCAACTATTTTTATTTATTTGTTTGTAACTAAAATTGTTTGAAAAAGTTTATCGAGGTTCAATTAAATAACGTGGTCGTTCCACATAGAGATTATGATTATTCCTGGATTGGAAGCAAAATATATTGTCACATAAATGATAATATACATTAAAAAACATTGTTTGAAAAAGTTTATCGAGG